>PVHY01006169.1:0-76734 GCA_004024945.1 Uropsilus gracilis
CACCTACTCATCCATCTCGGACCACATCCCCCCACCCCCGCTCAGCCCCCCGCCACCGCCACCCCTGCCCTTCCATGACCCCAAACCTAGCTCCCGCAACCCTGATGTCCCCCGGGTCCCCACTCAGATGCTGACTAAGCCCCACACCCAACTCAGCCACCCAGTTCCTCCACCACCCCCACCACCTCTACCCCCACCTGTGCCCTGTGCACCCCCCATGCTGTCCCGGGGCCTGGGCCACCGCCGGAGTGAAACCAGCCACATGAGCGTCAAGCGCCTGCGATGGGAGCAGGTGGAGAACTCAGAAGGCACCATCTGGGGTCAGGTAGGTGTCCTGGGGTCTAGGGTGCCCTGCATCAGGGGAGGGTGGTCTGGGGAGCAGCACTGAAGACAATACTTTGGGTCTCTTTGAACACCCGTCAGAAGGTGCTCTGGTCCTCCCTCCCTGAGAGAATGAATGAAAGCCCAGCTCAAGGGCAAGCCCCCCACTGGTGGTCAGTGCAGGCACAGAAGCCCAGTCTGTATCCCTCAGCCAGAGATACACCCGAGACACCTGGCACGGGCACCACACTCACCTTGAAACCTATCATCCTTGAGGTCTGACTAGTTCCCTTAGATGCGTAGGACCAAGAGAAGGACATCTGGGGAGAGAAACATGGGTCTTTTTTTTTTTTTTTTTGAGACTAGATCTCGCTATTTTTGCTGGTGCAACCACAGGCTCTTGTTGCCCGGGGTACCACAGACTCAAGCACTCCCCATCAGCTTCCCAGGTAGCTGGGATTACAGGTGCGCACCACCACATCCAGCTATTTTTTTGGAACTAGGTCTCGCTACTGGCCCCAGGCGGGACTCGAACCGCGATCCCTAGCCCCGGCCGCTTCATAGGCTGAAGCTTACAGGCACGAGCCACCGTGCCCGGTGAGAAACATGGGTCTTAAACCATCCAACATCCCACCATGGGCACTTGTTCACAGGAACCAAGACTGAATGGATTTTTTAAGAGCAGCTGGTCCAAAGCCCTGGGCACCAGTCTCCACCCTTCCACTCTGATGCTTGAATTTCTTCCCAGAATACATTGCCAATATATGCTTGAGCACCTCCAAGGATTAGGGAACTCATTAGCTATCAGGTATCTTTCCTCACTGGAGAATTTTAACCATCCTTCCTTATACTGCTCTGAAATACTGTGTATCCAAGATACCCATGCATTTTCTTGAAATCAGGCAGAGTAGGCATATTCCCTTTTCCACAAATGGAATAGCCTTCATCATCCAGCAGTTATAGTCTGTGGAAGAACAAGCTTCATATGGAACCTAATGATGCCAAAGGAGAAATGTTTGACTCCTTTGACCAGGGAGTCATACTCCTTTTGATATGATCTGTTGCTCCATATCATGTCCACTATCATCCTCAGCTCTGGTCCTTTCATCCGCTTGGGATCCATATTATGCCCTTATCTGTAGCCATACTCTCTTGGGGCATGCTTATCACTTCTTCCCATTGCCATCTCCTGGGCCCATACCTGCTGCCTTTCCAACCATTTGGGCATCAGCTCATAGCTCCAGGAACTTTCCACAATGGTGATAAAGAAGCTCAGAAGGGCAAAGCCACAAAAAGGAATTTATTCAGCCGGGCAGGGTGGTATGTGCTCGTAAGCGGCAACCTAGGAAGCCACGGCCGGAACCAGGGACCGCGGTTCAAGTCCCACTCGGGGCAACGTTGCGAGACCTAGTTCCAAAAAGATAGCTGGGTGTGGTGGCGCACGCCTGTAATCCCAGCTACCTGGGAAGCTGAGGCTGGTATTACTTGAGTCTGTGGTACCCCACAGTGTGGGCAACATGAACCTGTGGTTCCACAGGCAAAAATAGCGAGATCTAGTCAAAAAAAGGGGGGGGGGATTTATTACTTGAAACCTCTGCTGGGGCTTCAAGTCCACGCCAGCTTTCCCTGCCCTGCAGTTATATCAGGAATGCTCTAATTCTCTGCCCTCCCTTTGGAATTGCTTTCTTGACAACCACCCCACCCTCACTCCCTGTCCAAGGCCCTACCTTTTTTCCCCTAGACCCTTCTAGATAGTCTGCTCCCGTCTGGACCATCGATCTTTTAGCTCCTGGCATTTCCCTGCTTCGTTTCCCCAGCATTGGCTTATTCTGCCCACAGCATCTGATGACCTCCCTGCAAAGGACACTTGTAAACTAAACAGAGTCAGACACCTCAGCTTCTTAGGTTGCCTCTAGCCCCTTTATTCTCCTGCCCCAGTGTAGTCTGCTGGCGTCTGCATGGAGTGTGCCAGGTGTGAGTGTATACTAGCCATAAGAAGAAAGACCTCTTGGCACAGGTGATCTAGTTTGTCCTGCAGTCTGCCCCCGGTGTACCCCAGAACCTGTTGGGTGATTTCCCTCCAAGAGCTTCCTTCTACAGGCCCAGGGTGGCCCATAGAGAGTGGGTGGGAAGGGGAGACTGAAGCCAGCTGCCAGTGTTCCTCTCACCCTGACCTCCCCCATGCCCACAGCTCGGTGAAGACTCCGACTATGATAAGCTGAGTGACATGGTGAAATACCTCGACCTGGAGCTCCACTTTGGCACCCAGAAACCTGCTAGTGAGTGAGAGAACCCAGGTGCCAGTCCTCTGTAGAAGCCCACTCATCACTGCCTTCTGTGGCATCCAGGACTTAAAGTCCCTGAGGTCTGCATTCTTGCTTACTGCACCTGCGTTGGGCGACTTCTCAGAGCCTCCAAACAGAGAGTGACCACAGCTGGCATTTATTGCATGCTTGCCAAATGCCAGATACCCTCATTTAATTAACCCTGTGACAACTCTCTGAGGTAGGAACTGTGATCCCCAACTCTCCGATAAGGAAGTACAGAGAGGGTGAGTTACAGAGAGGGTGAGTTATTTGCCCAGAGTTGCACAGCAAGAATAAGGCGGTCAAGAGGTATCCACAGTATCTCTTCCAGTCACCCCTCCTTGGGTATCTGATTTTGCCCTGCAGGCAGGCAGGCAGGTAGAGAGATTGGGTGGAATGTGGTCCAGCATGGAAAAAGGCCTCTGTGTATTTAGGAAGCATCTGAAAGACTGGGGGTGGTTGGTTCACCTTGCCTGTGCGGCTCCTGCCAATGGCCTAAGGGAGAGAGACCTGGGGAGAGGCCACACGCACGACTAATGCTGAGTGTATTAGACTAGGCCAAGAGCCCTTGAAGATGGAATGCGGGGCTGTGGTCACCTGAACTTGACCCAGTGGGTTGGGGGAGAGGGCGTGTCTAAGCTGTTGGGTGTGGCCACACTCCTCCTGGCCCTCCCAGGCAGCCTCTGCCTAGCCTCCCCTCATTAAACCACCAGTTTCTCTTTCAGAGCCGGTGCCCCGGCCTGAACCCTTCAGGAAGAAGGAGGTGGTGGAGATCCTATCTCACAAGAAGGCCTACAACACCTGTGAGGGGCCGGGAGTTCAAAGGGTTGTGGGGGGCAGGAGGCGGCTCTCCCTCGGGGCCGCAGTCTCTGATCCGCCTGGGTGGATGACAGAGATTAGGTGTGGGGGCTGAAGACCCCCTTCCAGGCCCCACCGGTCGGCCTCGGCCCGGTGGGCCCTGCTCTCACGCCATAATCGTCTCCGGGGTCTCCCGGCGC
Organism: Uropsilus gracilis; assembly: GCA_004024945.1. NCBI lineage: Eukaryota > Metazoa > Chordata > Mammalia > Eulipotyphla > Talpidae > Uropsilus > Uropsilus gracilis. The sequence goes on from PVHY01006169.1 coordinate 3,626, forward strand.
CTCCAACCTTCTCCCACCAGCCCTCGCCGGCCCCCTTCTAGCTCCTGGGTCCCACTTACCTCTCGGTCTGCCTGCTCGAGAATCCCACCCCCGCTCAGTCAGTCGCGAGAAGGACCGTGTCGGTGCCGGCCCGCCGGGCTCCTGGGCGCCCCGACTCCTTGCCCGCGGAGCCGGAGCCACCCTCCAGGCCCGGCGCGCCCCGCCCGGCCCCGCCCCCGCTCACCCCGCGGTCCGGCCCGCAGCCATCCTGCTGGCTCACCTGAAGCTGAGCCCGGCCGAGCTGCGGCAGGTGCTCATGAGCATGGAGCCCCGGCGCCTGGAGCCCGCGCACCTGGCGCAGCTGCTGCTCTTCGCGCCGGACGCCGACGAGGAGCAGCGCTACCAGGCCTTCCGCGAGGCGCCCGGCCGCCTCAGCGAGCCCGACCAGTTCGTCCTGCAGGTGCTGCCGCCGGGCCCCGCCCGGGCCCAGGAGCTGCTGTCTGGCCGCCTCCGCCTCCGGAGCCTCCTGTCGCTGTGTCCGGGGGCTGAGGGGACCCAGCTCTCCTGTGGCCACCGCGTTGGCGCCTTTGAGGCCTCGTTTTACTTAACCCTGAGCGCGCCAGTTCCCACCGGGTCCAAGGCAGATGGGACGAGGGTGCCCCCTAGAGGCTGTGCGTATTTTTCCCATCAAGAAACATGGGACCCGGGCGTGGTGGCGCGTGCCTTGAAGAGCAGCCTAGAACGCGGCTAGACTAGGACTCGCTTGAGTCCGAGGTTTCGAGACCCGCCCGGGGCAACACAGCGAGAGCTAGTCCCCCCAAAATGCCTGGGCGTGGTGGCGCGTGCCTGTAATCCTAGCTACCTGGGAAGCTGAGGCTGGGGATTGCTTGAGTCTGTGGTACCCCGGGCAAGGTGAGCCTGCAGTTCCACGGGCAAAAATAGCGAGACCTAGTCTCAAAAAAATAAGTAAAAATAAACACGGGGCGCGGGGCAGCCAGGGTAGCCACTACCTAGGCTGCTGTGGGGCAGTGGGCTTCCTGCGGCCGGGTGGAGGAGTGGATGAAGGTTGACCCTGTCGCCTTGGTAGATGCTGTCTGTTCCGGAATACAAAACCCGCCTGCGCAGCCTCCACTTCCGGGCCACCCTGCCGGAGAAGACAGAAGAGATCCGGGGTAGCCTGGAGTGCTTGCGCCAGGCTTCCCTCGAGCTCAAGAACAGCCGCAAACTCGCCAAGATCCTGGAGGTGAGGCTCACCCCTTCTCTGGTCACTCCACCTGCCATCCTGCCCTCTGGGACCTCCAGCCTGGATGGCCTCTGCTGCCAGCGGGCCAGGGCCTGGGGGTGGGCCAAGACTTGGCCAGGACACCCATCTTCCTCTCCACAGTTTGTCTTGGCCATGGGCAATTATCTCAACGATGGGCAGCCCAAAACCAACAAGACCACGGGTTTCAAGATCAACTTCCTGACTGAGGTGAGGGGGCCAGTCAGCAGTCGCTGGTTAGCTTGCTCTACCCTGAGGCTAGGGCCAGACATCACCTCAGCTTAAGGTGGGAAGGAGAGACTCAGCTGAGGGGACACACCGCGGCCAGGATGTGAGGAGGCCCAGGCTGTGCACAGTGTGTGAATGGGTGGGAAGCCCTCTCCAGGCTAAGTCTCAGGGTCTGGGGAAATGGAGTGGGGGTGGGGCCAGGGAAGAAGGCTCAGGGAGAAAGGGGAGCAGGTAAATTTCTCAACACCCCCACCACAGCACTGTCATACCAGTCTTACTCCCAAAAGATCTAGGCTCAGGGAAAGGACAACTCAAACAGCCAAGCTTTCCAGTGTTTCTGGGACTTTCTCTGGTTGTTTCTGTTATTTTTAAAGAGAAAGAAAAACCCCCTTATAAATAGGAATGATTTAGGATGTCTGAAGCTCAAACGGACCATTGGTGGTTCCAGAAAGCCTAAGAGGGAAGATCTGTGAGTGACGCTTCTCACTCCCTGGGCATCAGAGACTCTTGGGCCATATCTGCTGATAAGGAGAAACTCACAAGGACAGAGAACCCTGGGGGCCCCCCCAAGCAGGGGCTATGACCAGGGAACCTCCAAACTCCCAGGAGGCCTCGGGGCCCCAGAGCCTCACAGTAAGGAATCCTGGTAATCAGTTTACAATTTGGAGCTGGCAAGTGTCAAGGGCCAGGAACTGATGCCACATCCCCAAAAGTGGGGTCCAGGGAATGAGGAATCTGATGGGGCCCTTAAAGAGGACTGTGTTGGGCATCATTTGCAGCTGAACTCCACCAAGACAGTGGACGGGAAGTCCACCTTCCTGCACATCCTTGCCAAATCGCTAAGCCAGCACTTCCCTGAGCTCCTGGGCTTTGCTCAGGACCTGCCCACCGTGCCCCTGGCTGCCAAAGGTAGGCTGGGTACATGTGCAGGGAGGCAGATGCTGCTGTGCTGGCTGGGAGGGCAGCCCTGCAGGACTCCTCTGCCCTCCCCTACAGTGAACCAGCGGGCCCTAACCAGCGACCTGGCGGACCTCCATGGCACCATCAGTGAGATACAGGCTGCCTGCCAGAGCATGTCCCCTTCCAGTGAGGACAAGTTTGCCGTGGTCATGGCAGTATCCTCTGAGCAGCTGCAGTGGGCAGGTGGCCCTGTCGCTGCTTCAGTGACGACTGCAAATTTGTGTCCTAGGTTGAGTGGAGGCTGTTCTGAGTCCTGGGAGAGGTCTGTCTTGGGTCGTTTCGCATCTCAGTACAGAGATGCTAAAGACCTGGCCTTTGTGTCTTTGTGTAACTGAGCGTGAGCTCTTTTGGTTGTCCTATAGCCGCTGCCTTGCCCCATCTCTTATAGTAGAGCCTGGGCTCAAGTCTCAAGATACAGGGAGAGGTTGTTGGGACTTGTCCAGCCAAAAGCAGGCAGGGGGCAAAGATCCTCATGGGCACAGAAGAGAGATGACGGAGAGAGGCCTAAAGGAGAGCTCCTGTAGTGGAGTGGCTGGGGAAGGTGGCAGTGCCTGAACAGAGCCAGGAGGGAGGAGAGAGGAGGTGAAAGGCCTGAGGTTGCACTGAAAGTGGCAGCTTTCACGACGGCCTTGGGGGACAGTGGGCAGAGGGGCTGGAGTCTCTCAGCCAGGCTGGTTCCCAGCTGAGCACTGGGCCTGGAGGCAACTGGGTCACCATCTGGGGTCACTGCCCAGGAATCTAGGGGTACCTCGCAGGCTAGCAGTGTCCTTAACAGAGCCCCCTCAGGCCTTCCTGGAGACAGCCCAGCCAGCACTGCGGGCGTTGGACGGGCTGCAGCGGGATGCCACAGAGGAGCTGGGCAAAGCGCTGGCCTTCTTCGGTGAGGATTCCAAAGCCACCACCTCCGAGGCCTTCTTTGGCATCTTTGCAGAATTCATGAGCAAGTTTGAGGTGAGCTATGGAGCCTGAGGTACCCCTTTGGAGAGATGGGGTGCAGAGGACAAAAGAAGGTTGAAGTTTGCTTGGGAAAGGGCCCCAGAGAGTGATTTCCCTACACACCTTGGGCAGAGCTGGTAGGTCTCTGTCTTGGTTTCTGGGGACAAGATGAGGTGGGACTGGTGTCTCAGGGCTCCTGGCACCACTGACCAACCCTCCTCATATTTCCCTCCTCTCCAGCGAGCGCTCAGCGACCTGCAGGCGGGTGAGGGCACGCGCAGTTCCGGGATGGTTTCACCCCTGGCCTGGTGATGGCAGTGGCCCCATGCCCTCTGCAGCCTGCGTACCCAGATGGACACTGATGCTGTGGCTGCACCCCAGAGAGGCTGCAATCCCAATGCTGCTGAGGTCCTGGGTGGCCCTGCCCCCCATCCCTCATGTTACTCCCAGCTGGGACCTTAATTCTACCCTGTGGAGCCCACCGCCCTTCATAACCCTGGAGCTTCCTGGAACAGGAAATGGACTGGGTGGCCCCCAAGTCTCCAGCTACCTCAGCTATCCAACTCAGTTGCCCACAAAGTTGCGGGGTCCAGAGGGGCCACCCTCTCTGGGGCTGAGCATTGGGGAAACAGGCAGGAGTAGACGTGCTGAGTCCCCAGGCAGCATGAACTCTGGTCATTAAAGCCCCTCACAGCTGCCGGTCTCCTGACCCTCGCCCCAGCCTCACTCCAGTGCAGTCACCTTCCACCCAGTGCAGGCCGTGTGCATCCCTGGGAAGTTGTGGTTGGAGAAGGGGCGCTATGACCAATCCCAATAGGTGGATTAAGAAGTAGTAGCCACCTTGGGAAGAGTACTGCAGAACACACCTGGCCAGGCAAGAGGACACCTGAGTGTCCTTTCTGAGCCCAGAGGACACCCTTGGAGCATAGAGCATATGGACTCAGCAGCCCATCAGAGGAGACACATGCCCTTGAGTACACCACACCCGTACGTGTGATAAGGCCTAGAGGTCCTGCCTGCACCTAGGACCGTGCCTTTCTGGCCTGAGCCTTGGAGCTGGAAAGTACCTGTTGTCCAGAATGCAGGAGGGATAAGGTCTGGATTAGGAAGGCCCTCTATGCAGACTGTAGCTCACCTGGTAAACGTGAATCCAGGTTAGAAGTAGTCATTTTGAAGTGGGGGAATCAGAATGGGGTGGGGGTCCTTAAAGTAGAGGCAGAGACTTAGAGATGATTAGGTGGTGGATGAATAAGATTTGATGACTGCTCACCTACTGGTTGGGGAGTAACATGCCCCAGGATAGGGGATATGGGCAGAGCAGGCCTGGGGGCAGATGACACACTCTAGGACACAATGGAGATCCCAGAGGTAATTTTATACTGTGTGTCTGGAGCCCCTGGTGATGACTTGGCCTGGAGGGGGAGGGGTGTGGTAGCTGGTTCCATCCTTCCTGTGCTGCAAATGGCAAGTCCTGCTTCAGGCAGCTTTGTGTGACCTCTTTCCTTAACATTCTCCCAGAAAAACCCATCTCGGGGGTTCCTTTCCTCCCACTGACATCTCATGGCTATTGTAGCTCTAGGGCAGGACAGTCTCTCACAGGCCCCTCTTTGAGGCCAGGTGTGTTCTTTGTTGCCCACTCTCAGCCACCTTGCAAAATGACTGAAGCAAAATGTATAATTCCAGGAGCAGGGTTTTGTCCAGATGTGGCCAGCGGTGTACATTTTTTCTTAGCAACTCACATTGGATAATTTCCCTACATCTCCAAAGCTGGTGTCTTTTAAAAATAAGTCAGAAGGTCTGTTAAGATCCCCATGTGAGATCCATAAAGATTATAGATTCCCAGCCGGGCGTGGTGGTGTGCACACCTATAATCCAAGTGCTGGGAGGCAAGAGGACAGGGATTGCTTGGTTTCATGGGTTTGAGACTACCCTGGGTAACATAGCAAGACCTGGTTTTCAAAAAAGCAGCTGGGAGCTGTGGTAGGTGCCTGTAATCCCAGTTACCTGGGAGGCTGAGGCTGGAGATCGCCTGAGTCCACGGGACTATCCCAGACAAAATAGTGAAACCTAGTCTCAAAAAAAAATTATAGATTCCACCAGACTATGAATAGGAGTGACCCCTCAACCCCAGAGAGCCAAAAAATGGTATTTTCCAGAAAGCTGGACATATATACCCTGTCCAGGTAGATCAACCTCATGCCAGTGGGCTCAGGTTAGCATATCAAGAGCTGACTGCGCTTTCTCCCTCATGCATCTTGTGTTGGTTTCCTCATCATCATACCTCACTGTATCACAAACTGTCCCAAAACTCAGTGGCTTAAGATGGCAGCCACTAGTGCTGTTGAGTCTGTGGGTCTCTGGGCAGTTCTGACCTGAGCTGGACTCTGTGGACCCACTTGTGTATCCACAGTCATCTGTGATTCTCCGGGCAGCTTTGCTAATTATGCAGCGTTCTCTCCCCCACCTGGGGCCCTTGGCTGGGACCACTGGGGCTTCCTGTGGTCTCTTACCCTTCAGCCACAGAGCCAGGATTGTCCATATGGTGGGGGCAGGAGTTCAAGGATGAGCAGCGACTTGGAAGACCCCTGGGAGCCTAAACTCAGACCTGGCATACCCTCTTGTCTGCCACAATCTATTGTCAAAGCACCTAGCCAGGAAGGCCAGCTCAGGGGTGGGAAACAGGCTCTACTCTTGAGAGATATGACACCTATTGAAACAGTGTGAATTCAGGCATGGGTAGAGAATCAGGGCCATTTTTGCAACTAATCCACCATATGCTCCCTTGGCCCTGGTGCAGATCCCAGTCTCTTCAAGATCCTCAGTAGCCCTGGTCCTGCCTGCACCTCACACAACTCTGGCTCCCCATCCACATGTGTTCCTCCAGGTGGCATTCTTCTCATGCTCTTACCCTGTCACTCATGAGTGACCCAACGCCTCCAGACACACTCCTTCCAGTAATCTCTGCCTATGTAGCAACCAGCCTCAGGGCTGTAGCAACATAGAAATCTCTTTCCTCTGGGTCATTTTCCCTCCCCTGCAGGTCATTTTCCTTCCCTTGCTTTTGATGCTGGAACAGTGCTGAATAGTGCTGGCTGGGTAGCAGAGTCAATTCAAGATCAGAACTGTATGGAAAGGAAGTCTCCTTGTCTTCTGGTTGAATAGCTGGGTATCTCAAGGCTAGGTACCTGGAGGAAGCTTCCAGACCAACCATGTGGTAGAAGGTACCCATTTGGGTGTAAAGTCAGTGTAGGTGAGAAGAAGAGGGGTCACTCCATACATCTCCTTGTCCCTAGATCCATTCATACCTGGAACAGATACCTGGACTTGTTAGTCTCCGAGCCAACAAATTCACCTTCCATTTGTAATTTTTCAAGAATTTAATTTTTTTGGCTAAAGCTGGTTTGAATGAGTATGTCACTTGCAATGCTAAGAGGGTTACCTAGTATATTCATCAATGTGTCTTTATTAATATTCAGTCTTAACATTCTCAGTGAGCTCTATTCATTTATAAATGCATTTGCCAATACTTTTTGACTGCTGTGTGCTAGGCATGATGTTGGGTGCAATCGTCATATGGGTCAGCCTCTCTAAGTTTGGTTTCCTAGGGCTGTATTTTGTGATAGTTCTACATCTGAATCAGTACAAAGCCCTATATGTGAATTTTTGTGCGCCATGTACCTCTATATATCCCATTCCCCACCAGGTGATAAGGTATTAATGCAACCAATTACACCCCAGAAACTTATTTATCACTCAGTAATACTAATGAAACAACAGACTATTTACACACCACTTTTCCTAATAACATCTGTTAATGTAGATTCCAATATCCCAATGTTTTTACAAATTTCACTTCATTTTATTTTCACATCAACCCTCAAGACATGGGTTTTGTTCCTTTTTACAAATAAAGATCTAGAATTCAAGAGGTTTATAGGACTGGATCAAAAACTTGGGTCTCTCTTAAATCCAAAGCCACCATCTGAGTGGAAGTATCTCCTTGGTCTTGCTTAACATGATTATTTTCTTCTGTGTCAGCATTCCAAAGCTGGTGACTCCAACAGAAAGCTGTTATTTCTTTTCTCACCTTCACTTCTCTCTCTTTGTATTCATCTGCCCTAGAACAAAATACCACAGACTGAGTAACTGAGACAACAGGAATTTATTTCTCACTGCTCCAAGGGCAGGAAATTCAAGTTCAAGGCACTGGGAGCCCTGGTTTCTCCTGAGGTCTGCCTTGCGGACGGCCATCTTCTGAATGTCACATGGCCTTTTCTTGGTGTGTGCCTCCCTGGTGTCTTCTATATGGTGTCCCTTGCCAGGTGCCCATGATGTGATAGTCAGTTTCGAGAAGGCCTCAAAGATCTCTAGGAGCTGATGCTTCAGGGAGCAGGAATTCTATCAAGCTAAAACAGAGGCTTCTCTCACTGTTTTATCCCATGGTATTCGGGCCTTCCTCTCAAATCCACTACAGAGTAAATTCTCTGCTATATTCCTGCCTTTGACCCTCAGGTATCTTCTTGCATCAGTGACCACCTCACCCTCCTGACCCTTTCCTCATCCACCCACAAACTTACAACCCCTCCAAAAACAGTCTAGACACCATGACCAGTGTCTTCCCACTCTACCCTTTATCCCATCTCCTGCAGAGCTGTTGTCTCTACCTGCTGCCTGCCACTCCATCCTCACCGTTGACTCCCCTTCAGCTCACTGCAGTTTGACCTCCTCCCATCATCCCTCTGAATATATCAACACCCCAACAGGAAGCTATGGGGAGCACTTGTCACCCCTGTTTGAACTGACCTTTAAGCAGTGCTATGCTCTGTTTACCCTCCTTTGGCAAATTCTCACACACCCTGGCTTCAGCCACCAGGTGTCTGCCTGCTGATAACCTAGTGATTTCCCGTTGATCCAGCTGCTTCTAGCCTTGTACACAGCAAGTGCTCAGTAATTGTCTATTAAATCAGACCGAAATAACATCACAGTAAGGGACTGCCAGGGTACTCAAGAAAAGGTCTGCATCCCCTCTCAGTGTGGTGATGTCTAGCTGAAATCCTAAAACAGGATTGCAAATGAAAAGCCACAGAGGCCAGATAAACACATCCAGCCCTGCAAAGAAGGGGGGGAGGGGGGAGGTGAGGTACAGGAAGACAGACCCTTAAACGTATCCCACTCCAGCTGGACTCCAAAAAGAGCAAGGCGAGAACCACTGAGCACTGAACTATGAGAGCAAACAATGTCACTGGGGAGCTGTGCCCAAAAACCTGTCACAGAGATGCTGTCAATAAGGGTACTGCACACCCCCTTTGCATAGAGGGAGGACACCTGCAGAATGGCAGTGGCCCCACAGCAAAGCTCCAAAGGAGGAGACCAGGAGACCTACCATCAGCTGAAGGCTGTCCCTATTGAGGAGCTGCTCTACCAAAACGTAAGGCTGGGAATCAGGCCTCTAAAGCCAAAGAATGAAACATAACGGGAAGGAGCAACAAAATGAGGCAGGAAAACAGCAACAGTCACCATGAAACAAGAAGCATTGATAGAAACCAAAGGTGCTCAGAGTGACCTACGAAGGCAAAAGCAGTGCAGGAAAGATAAACAGCACGCCCTACCAAGTCCCAGGAAATCACACCCTCACCAAGGATGAGGAAGTAGATCCAGAAAGGGAAAAAAAAAAAAAAGACTAAAGGGCTAAACATGGACAAACAACAAAAAGAAAGGAGGCAAAGTGACCAGAGCGGGTGTGGTGTGGTGGGTTATTCCAGTGGGGGTCAGCAATTATACAAGCATGTACTGTAAAAAATCCAAAAATAAAATAAAATTTTTAAAAAATTTAAAAAGAGGATTTTAAATGCATACTGAACTCTGGCTGCTTCTGGAACAGAAGAGAGTAAGCTTGCCAGGTGGGCCAGAGAAGAAGACAAAGCTGTTCTACAGAGAAAGCTCAGTCCACTAATAAGCAGAATTGAAGGTCACCCCTTATTGATGCAGCATCAAAGATAGACATGAATTTTCTTTGAAAACAAAGTGAAGTGAGTTATAATAATCATGAATTAGGCTCATTAAACTTTTGTATACAAGCCTGAATTAGTTGATAGACTTACAAAAAGCCACAGAAACCTGGCTGGTCATTCCAAAGGCCAAGCTGCAAGCCCATGCTGAACTCTGACACCTCATTTCAGGTCATACTTAACTAAATGAAACTAGCCTTCTCGGCAAATAACAAAGAATTTCTGCAAAGCTCCCTGGAAGCACTTCCACAGCCTGTCTCTAACCATCTCTAAAAGTTAACCAAAGTGTCAAAGAGAATACAAGGTTTTGAGGCCAGGCACGGTGGCGCATGCCTGTAAGCAGCAGCCTAGGAAGCTGCGGCCAGGGTCAGGGATCCCGATTCGAGTCCCACTGGGGGCACGTAGCAAGACCTAGTTCCAAAAATATATAGCTGGAAACGTGGTGGCACGTGCCTGTAATCCCAGCTACCTGGGAAGCTGAGGCTAGGGATTGCTTGAGTCTGTGGTACCCCAGGCAATGTGAGCGTGCAGTTCCACAGGCAAAAATAGCGAGACCTAGTCTCAAAAAAAAAAAAAAAAAAGCCACAGAAATCATTAGGCAAAATTTATTAGTGAGTTTCCTATTCTCATACCAAAAGTTTGGGATTGATTGATTGATTGATTATCTAAATCCTTTTTAGGATTTTTCCATCTGTCAGTTTCATCCAATATTTGTTTGATTCTCACCAACAAGGATGTGAATTCAATGATATAGGTCAGAAAAACCAGACTTGTACATTTTCATATGTTGAGTTACTCGGTGAATCAGGAGAGCAATCAGTTACTACCTTAGGAAACTCCTTAACTATGCTTGCAGTTTGACCTTAGTCCAAGGGGCATAAGGAATCTGAGGTTTGTCTGGATGGGCAGAAGGCTTAACTTTAAAAGATCAGATTGAAATGAGTTCACAAGGTGCCTCAGCATAAATGGCCAGTTCGATAGAAGTCAGCAGGCAGACTGAGGCTCTGGAAGGAAGCAGGTAGTCCAGAAAGGGAGGGCAAATATTGTGCAAGAGGTGGTGCCTGAGCACTGCTCTGCATCCCTGGATCCAGAGCTGGGGCAGGTGGTACAGAAGGGATGGGGAAAGTTAGCACCAGAGGTCGGACACAAAGAAACTGGGGCAAGAAGAGAGAGAAACTGAAGATGTCATTTTATTTTTCTTGAATACTGTTCGCCTCAGTTAATTTTAGGATCATATTTTGCAAAGAGGCACTTATAGACTCTTGGTAACATTTGGAAGCCTCCATATATCAATGAAAATAGGCTTTCCATTCTCAATGCTAGAGTTTTGGTTGTTCAATTTCAATAAAAGCAATTTGGGGGAGCAATAGTTTATCATAAAGGCCCCTGGCATTCTAAATTACTTTCAGTTCATTCCATCTACTGAGTAATGTGCACCTTTATGCTGAAACATTAAGATTACAGGTATTCCTGAAAGAGAAGTGTCCTGAGGACACTTAGATAATTGGAGTCCCATTGTGATTTATTGTTGTTATTAATTACTAAGAATCCCCCAAACAACCTGTTCTGGTGATTCCATCTCCAGAAGGAAACTGGGTCAAGACCAAACTTGCATCCTTAAGACCATGCAAGTCTGAGCCCCTGTACACAGATGCACTACATTTACTGGAATAGCCTGTTCTCAGAAAGACCAGCGTCAGAGTCAGAGAGCAAACCAAGAGCAACTGCGCAGACATCCTTTCTCAGAACTGGAGGGCCTAGAGTGACAGCAAGTGCACATTCACAACTCCCAGGACCCCCAGGTTGGAGACCTTGGGCTAACGGAATAGAGCTGCTCCATTACAAGTCACCTAAATTCAGAAAACCTTTCCCTTGCTGATACAAGCCCACCAAGACAGCCCTAGCCTTAAATGGACAGCTCTGTGCTGCAGTGGAAAAATTTTTTTTGAGACTAGGTCTTGCTATTTCTGCCTGTGGAACCGCAGGCTCATGTTGCCCGGGGTACCACGGACTCAAGCAATCCCCAGCCTCAGCTTCCCAGGTAGCTGGGATTACAGGCGCATACCACCATGCCCAGCTATTTTTTGGGACTAGGTCTCTCCATGTGCCCCCAGCGGGACTCAAATCCCAATCTCCAGACCCCACCGCGACTCTATAAGCTGTCGCTTATGAGCACGGGCCACAGTGCCCGGCCTGCACTGGGAATTTCTCTCTACATAATAACAGGCCTTCAACAAACAGCAACCCCCTAGAGAAATCAATTCCAAATTTAAGGAGGAAATTCTCCATAAAAATTCCAGGATAAATGAGAAGGTAATGAGCTCAGTTCAGCTCCAAGGGTTCCCCCCAGGTACTATGAATTCCAGCTTAAAGTGGGTTTGTGTTAAGAATTCACAGGGGTCATGTTTTCTCTGTTACCTTTGCCCATGTTCCAGGCTAACACAAGCCTTTCTCCTTCTGTGTGATCCCTCCTCTAGTTGTTTGCTGAGCATGTCACCTTTTGAGACCTCTACTCTGTAGGTAATCCTCCTACAACTACCCCTCTCCTTCTAACAGAGTCTTTCTTTCTTTCTTTCTTTTTGAGACTAGGTCTCACTATTTTTGCCAGCGGAACCGCAGGCTCATGTTGCCCAGGGTACCACAGACTCAAGCAGTCTCTAGCCTCAGCTTCCCAGGTGTCTGGGATTATAGAAGCGTGCCACCATGCCCAGCTATTTTTTTGGGACTAGGTCTCGCTACATGCCCCAGGCGGGACTCGAACCGCGACCTGGCCCTGGCTTCCTAGGCTGCCACCTATAGGCATGTGCCACTATGCCCTGCCTAACAGTTTTTCTTCTGTATGCTTCTAAGCCACAGCCAATAGAAGTCCTCAGGCCCAATTCAGGGCTTCTTTTCCTCTCTAGATGTCTGTCTTTTGTCATTCTGGTTTCTGAGAACATCCTACTTTTCTCTGGGTCAGCCATGGTATATTGGTCTCTCCAGGTAGACTGGTAAGGTACCTCCTTAGCAAGGTAACCAGATTTCTCCTGGAGGATCTCAGTGTTCTCAAAAGTACACTTGCAAGGCACATGTGCCTGTAAGCGACAGCCTATGGAGTCGCGGCTGGGACTGGAGATCACGGTTCACATCCCGCCGGGGGGCAACATAGGAGACCTAGAAATAAATAAATAAATAAATAAATAAATAAATAAATAAATGAATAAATAAATGAATGAATGAATGAATGAATGAATGAATGAATGAACAAACAAACAAACAAACAAACAAACAAATAAATAAATAAATAGTTGGGCATGGTGGCACGCACCTGTAATCCCAGCTACCTGGGAAACTGAGGCTGGGGATTGCTTGAGTCCGTGGTACCCTGGGCAACGTGAGCCTGTGGTTCCACAGGCAAACATAGCGAGATCTAGTCTCAAAAAAAAGTACATCTGCAAAGAGAGAGGAAGCAGAGGCTGCCTGTCCTCTTACAGGCCAGGCCTCAAGCCAGTACAGTGTCACTCCTGCTCCATTCTATGGATAGAAATGAGTCACAGGCCCAGCCCAAGGCAGGACAGGAGAGGACGACATGGGGCATGCATACCAGGAGGCATGGTTCATTGGGAGCTGTACACGCTGTCACCTCCTTGGGGTGAGACTTGCAAGCACAAAGACTGACCAGCCCTGGATACTTTGTGCTGAAGTCCCTCCACCCCTGACTGGGGGATGAAGGACAGAGCCTCCGGAGTTCTCTGGTCACATCCCCCAAACTCATTACCACCTGGCACTCTTTTCATGAAGGAGAGAAGTGGAGAGTCTCCCCTCTCCCAGGTTTTGCTGTGTCAAAGAAGCTTCTGTGCAAAACATCTACAGCCCCAATTATAGACTCTAGTGGGACAGTTGGACCAGGTCATCAACCCAGACCTTCCAACGAGGGTGTCCAGGAACAGGCTGTCCTAGTACTAGCTACCCCTTCTCCCATGCCATGGACAGAGACCCCTCAGGGGTCCACAGCATTGTCTGGAGTTGGCCTGCCATTACTTGCCCAAACAAGTCTATATTTCCTGAAGCTGTAACTTAGGACACAGTGGAAACTCCTCCACCCCACCTTACAATCAGATAGATGCTGCAACTCAACTCTTCCCTGGGAACTGAGAGTTGTCTTGGGGATACCCCTCCCCCAACTCAACAAGGTGTCCATTACCTACAGTTACCTCTATGCTTCTGAATTTATTGGTGATCTCCTCCCTCTTTATCTTTACCTTCTGAGCATGCATTCCTTTTTGTTTGGAAAAGGATAGACTAAAAGTTTAAGTGCCAAGGAACAATGGTTCTCAGGAAAAATGAAAAGGAAAAAAACAGTTGTTAATTTATTAAGTCATTTAAAAGGATGGTGCAATTTTATAATATATATGGTATAATATATATTTAATTATATATACCATATATAATATATATATGGTACAAATTTACATATATATATACATATATATATATATATATATATGGTACAAATTTAAAAATGACAGGACAAAGTGCCTTCTAGCCTTTCACTTACCATGAAGCACCAGGGTCCTCACTTACACGGGCCACTTCCAAGGCCCCGGGAGGGACTCTCAGATGCATTCACAGGGTCATACCTTTCTGCAAATCATGCAAAAATGAGTCATTTTGAACCAAAGTTGTTAAGAATACTCTCTCTCTCTCTTACTCTCACATTTTCAGTGTTAATGGAGAGATCGCAGGCCTGTTGAGGGTCCGGCTCAGGAGAAAGTGTATTGGGTGTACATTTGGTCTAGGCTTTGTGGAACTCATCTATGTTCCCCATCCCCCCACCCTTGTTATGTACAGTTATTATGGCTGCTAGCTTACCCAGTGTACGCCTCCTGGAATACCCATGCCAACTCACCTGGCACCAGGTATAAGGCCAGTGGTTACATCATGATGTCCCGGAGCACCTGGAATTAGAGCTGTCAAAGGTTGGGCTCCCTGGAGGCAAACATTGTGATAGAGCCTAGGGTATAAGAAGTTTATTGGGCATTGACTACCAGGAAAGGAGAGGAACTGTGATGCAGGCCTAATGCAGCCTCAGCTCCTTGAGGTAAGATTGTCCCCTAGCATGGCTGCAGGGTCTGTGTGGCCAAGCCCTAATGCTCATTGTTGTGTGGCTGCTCTGGGAGGATTGTGACCTCGGGTGAAATAGCTCTTTGCAACTAGCCAGCCACTTACCATTTTAAGATTCTATTGCCTCTAAGGATTATTTTGCAGATTGACTGCTGGCCCTCTAGACTTGACAACTTAATTCTCCCCACTAGCACAGTTGCTGTGTAGATGCATAGCTCACGCTAAGGTCTCCTTTCAAGAAAGGGCCTGTTGCCCAGCCAGGGGCTCTCCGGTCACCAGCAGTCAGGACTGACCACTGCTCCTGAGAGCCCTGTCACCCAAGACCACAACTTTTGTAGACTGAGGTGGGGTGTAAAGGTCTGCCATTTCACAGAGGGACATTCTGCATGGACCATACTTGGTCTAGAGCAGCCCATCATGTGGGTCTGTTGGACCTGTGTGCTGTTTTGACTTCTGCTTCCTCCATTTTCTTCCACAAGTGTGCATTTCTAATAAACATCTCCTACCCCCAATCTGCTTCTGGAGAACCCATTCCACAGTTGTAAGGGGAGGGTGTCTGGGGAAGCAAGTGCTAATGGGGTCTAGCAGCTGGGTCAGAAAGGGCATAGTTATGAAATCTGTTTGCAGGGGTGGATGATGAGGGTACTCTCTCTCCCTGTCTCTGGAGTTTAACGTATGTGCCTCCAACTTATGTAAGTTCTACTCAGAGTTGGCTCCAAGTTCACTTCCTACTTGTACTTGTTACCAGTGACTGCTACTTATCTCCAGGCAATACTTTTTTGTTTGTCAAAAAGATACATGACATTTTCTTTTGGATAAAGACCACTCACATGTGTGAAATGGGTTGTATCTGCCTAACTATTTTAAAAGGTGAGGTTTCTTTCTGTTTTTAAAATGTCTGTAGCTGGGCACAGTGGCACACACAGTGGTGCTGCCAATGGAGCGTGGCTGGGACTGGGGATCGCGGTTCAAGTCCTGCCTGGGGCAACATAGTGAGACCTAGTTCCAAAAAAATAGCTGGATGTGGTGGCATGTGCCTGTAATCCCAGCTACCTGGGAAGCTGAGGCTGGGGATTGCTTGAATATGTGGTACCCCGGGCAATGTGAACCTGCATTACACAGTCAAAAATATCCAGGCCTAGTCTCAATAAACAAACAAACAAATAAATAAATAAAATTTCTGTGAGGTACATCCCAGTTTGATTTGGTGCTGATTCAATAACAAACCTGTCTCATTCTCCTCTACACTTTGAACACAGGTTTTACTGGGTTGGTGGGAGATACTCTTTTTAATTGTAGATTCCCCCATTGTTACTGTTAAGACATCACCAAGTTGTATTCATCTGAAGACTTGACTGGGGCTCACTCATATGACTGTTGGCAGGAGGCCCCAGTTCCTTGCTGGTGTGCACAAAAGTCTTGTTTCTTGTGTGAATCTACCACTATGACTGCCTGAGTGTCCTCGTGGCCTTCAGCCAGCTTCCGCCCGGGGTGTGAGAGTGACCTGAGAGAGAGCAAGGAGGAAGCAAGAATAACTTTTATGGCTTCCTCTTAGAAGCAATACAGCATTGCCTCTGCCACCTATTTGTTACAAGTGAGTGGCTCAGCCCAATGCATGCTCCAGGGGAATGGAATTAAGTGCCCCTCTTAAGGCAAATGTCGACTAATTGTGGACATTATCTTCTTAAAATCACCAAAACCATGAAATACAAGGAGTGTCCACAAGCTGGTTCATTAGTGTCACTAATTCAAGTGTGTCACATTAGTACCTGCGTAAGAAAACTAGAGATGCCCTAAAATCATATAACTTTTATACAAAATAACTTGACTAACATTTCACACCTGTGAAAACAGTCCCCCAAATTTCCATATTACCAATAACAAGTTGAGAAGATGGAGGCAATGTTTCCAAAATTAAAAAAAAAAAAATTCAACCACGCTGAAATAGGATTTTCTCTTCTTCCTATAAAATAATTTCCTAATCATTGTCATATCAAAGGATGACTCAAAGAATGTACAGTGAAAGACGTTTAAGAAAAAGTGCGCGAAATAGAATATTGCGTTATTTTCTGCATTTTGAGCTGTTTGTGGCATCTGTCAACAGAACTGACTCCCTGGACCAGGGACCAATGAAGTTTCACGGGAACAAAAGGTACCCTCCCCCTCCCTCGAGGCATCGTGCTCCCAGAGCGCTATCCTCAAATCTTAATGTTATCTTTGCATTTGTGTTTTGCAAATGAGGGTCAGGGAAACAACAGGCGCAAACAACAGAGACTTCGAGCCTTGACCCTGGCAGGGCTCCATCCTAGGCGCCTCCTCGCTGCGTGGGGATGGTGTCCCTGGCTGCCAGTCCCCCGCGCTCTAGCAGCCGGGCCGCTTCCCTGCTCAGGTCAGGGGCTGCTGCCACTGTCCACTTCTATGGGGGCTTAGGATGAAGGGCAGAGTGGGGTGAACATGTTCATTTCCAACATTAAAGAAAACTGCCGTCACTCGAGGGGACGCCAGGAATCTGGCAGCGAATAGTTGAAAAGCAGCCCAGGCGCTCCGGCCCAGGTCCGGGACGCTGCGCCGGGCCCCTGCCCGCGGGCGCGGCCCCCTTAAGGGGCGGTACGGGGGCGGGGCCTGGCGGCCGCCCGCTCTCCCAAGCTACCCCGCGCGCGCGCCGGCAGTTCGGCCACGTCCCTGGCCACGTCGCGCCCGCTTTCGCCATCTTCGCCGCTTCCTTTTAGGGGCCGCCGCCGCCTCCTGAGCCACCGAGTCCCGGGGCCACCGCGCAGACCGCCGTCGCCATGAATATCTTCCGGCTCACTGGGGACCTGTCCCACCTGGCGGCCATCGTCATCTTGCTACTGAAGATCTGGAAGACGCGCTCCTGCGCCGGTGAGCGGCCGGGCAAGGCCCGGGGAGGCTCGGGCGCGGGGCCGGGTCACCCGAGGAGCTGCGGACCTCGGCCGCTCCCGGCCTCCTGGCCGTCTCTGGCCTGACACACCCCCTCTGGCGGCCCGCGGGCGGCCGCATCTAGCCCGGAGCCCGCGACGCTCTGGGGCGGGCGCTCGGGCCCGGGCGGGTGTGCCTCTCTGGGCCGCGCCGTGCACTTGGTGTTCTGCCGAACTTGAACCTCGGGCGGAGAAGGCGCCGACCGGACTGCGCTGAACACTGCTTTATCTGAAAAGTTTGGAGGGGGGTGTCCGGCAGGGACTCCTTCCCCTACCCAGTTTTATAACGGGCACTCTCCCGGCGCAGGGCCGGTGTCCTGGACCAGAGTCCAGAGTGCTGGGAGCTGGCGAATCAATGGGACAAGCGGGAGGAGGATGGGCAGGACCGCGGCGGGCTCGGCCTGACGTGGCAGGCTGGCCAGCTCGGGAGGTGGGGCTGGCGCGGTGAGAGGTAATCCGGTTCCCCACTTTGCCCCTTCCAGAACTGGCCCTTAACTTAGGGTGTCGTGTCAGGCCTGTCCTCAGAGTTACGTGAGCTTCACCCCGGGTGTTGGTCACAGGATCAGCCCGCTACGGGAAGGGTTGTGGGATGTCTCTAAGTGAGTTTCTTGGGGGACAGTTGATACTATTTTGAGCAACAGAACTGGTTTGTCCCATAAGAGTTCCTCCATATCTAATAACGGGTTCACTTAAATCTGTGGCACCAGCTACGGCAGAGGTCGTCTGTCTCCTATAATTTCTCACTCCACGTCACCAGTAGAGTTGGCAGCTCCCTGCCTGGGAGTACACATTTCACGCACACTTTGCTGGGAGGCCGTGAGACGTAACTTTCCAGATCTTAGTTATGAGGTTTTATATTCCATTAATCCTAAAGGTTTAAGAATTGCGAGTTTTTATTTTTTTAAGTTCTGAAAATGCAGTGTCATCTCTAAACTTATTTTCAGTAACATTGCTTCAGAGAAATAACCTTTGATGAATTCAGGAACTTTAATTTGCAGAGGCAGTGAAAGATGGAGTCCTAAAGGACCTGGGTGCAGAGATTCCATTGAGTTCTAAGACTCTCCACATCTAAAGTAACACCACATCTTTTGAACACTGTCTTCAGGTCTCACCTGTCTCCCTGGAACATAGCTGAGATCCAGGAAATAAGCAAAAGACCTTTGAGCAGTCAAAATGGATGTTACAAAGTCCATGTACTGAAACCAGCATATCTGACTTGGAGGTGATCTCTCAGCTTACAAAGTTATGAGAGACTCGAATGTGCAATTTCCATTGACAGCAAAATAATTGCAGCAATTGTAGCTGACACTTAAAGGCACTTGCTGTGTACTATGTTTTGAGCTAAGTGCTTTAAATGGCATATCCCTTGAAATCCTTAAAATAACCTTATGAATTTGTTCTTTTGTCCTCACTCTTTGAGGGAAAGAACTGAGATCAATGAGGAAATTAGTGGTGGGGGCAGGATTGGAACCACAACAATCAGTCAATTAAGGTTTTTGAGTAAATATCTACTTTGATACCAGACTCATAGTTTAGATCACGTTTCTTGCGCTAAGAAAATGTTAGTTTCTACGTTTTATTGAGAGATCATTGATCTGTAGTGTATTAGTTTCAGGTATACAACACTGTTTTGATAAAAATAGCAAAATGAGCACCACAGTAAGTTTACTTAACATCCATCACCACCCATAATTGCATGTTTTTTCTTCTTATAATGAGAACTTTAAAGATAAGTTCTTTAGGCCAGGCATGGTGGCCCATGCCTGTAAGCGGCAGCCTAGGAAGCCACAGCCTGGCTTCCTGTTAGCTTTGCATTTGCGTTTTGCAAATGAGGGTCAGGGAAACATCACTGGGGCATGTAGTGAGACCTAGTTCCAAAAAAATATAGCTGAGCATGGTGGCGCACACCTGTAATCCCCACTACCTGGGAAGCTGAGGCTGGGGATTGCTTGAGTCTGTGGTACCCTGGGCAACGTGAGCCTGCGGTTCCACAGGCAAAAGTAGTGAGACCTAGTCTCAAAAAAAAAAAAAAAAAAAAAGGTTCTTTAAAGTGTTGATGCATGTTGTCTCCTAAATGTGTGTCTAAACTAAGATGTTTGAGAGAATTCAGTGCGACTCTGGATATAGAATTCATATGGGGACCTGAAGTAGTAAGGAGAAAGTGAAAGGGTTTGTTATTTTGTTTGTTTTTTAATGTTCACTATTTTCATTTGGAATATTTAGGAAAATATGAACTACTACAGCCAGACAATGTGGAAGATAAATTAAGTTCATGTGTGTTTGCCAAGTACTCCTATAGTTGACCTGTAGTTGTACCACATTAAACTTACTTCATTCTCAAACTTAGGATTGTTTTCATTCTTGTCCATGAGATTTCCTGACCTTTAAGTATCAAAATTACCAAGATCATTTATGCAGAATTAAATGCCAAATTTAACTACCAGCTTTGTTTTTCCATCCTAAATTATAAAAGTTGTTTAGAGACTATTGAAGGAGTAAGAATTTGATATGAGTTTCTCAAATAACTGGAATAGGAGAAGTCATTCAGGTTGTGTTTCTCGCTTTGAAAATACTGGTTTGAAGTTCACATTAGGATGTTGGCACATATTTTGAACATGCCTGCAGCTTCAGAACCATGTTGCTTTTTTCCCTTGGCATGGGAGATGAGACGGTTAGTGAAAAGATGGAGACTCTTTTCCTATCTATCTAATTTAAGAATGTCTTAAAGTACCTGTTTTAAAATGGGCATGAGCTTGGTTTAGCTCTGTATGAATCAGATTTTTCCTGTGGCTGCCATTGCTGTTCTGGAGGGGTGCCCAAGTGAAGTATATTTCTCGTATTTCTGAACTGTCATTGCAGTGGGATCTACAGTTTTCTCTTCATTCCTGTCCTAAATACTGATGTGGATGACTTTGAGAGAGGAAGCCCTGGTTTATAGATGAAGAGCTTCCTTTCTACATTTTCTTGTAGGCAGACAGTTACCTCTAGTGCTCTACCCATTGTCTTTAAATCACTGGTGGAATCCTGGGATCCTTGACTCCCAGCCTTCCTCTCTCACTCTTTCCCCTTCCTTCCTCCACCTATTATGTAGATTGCTGTTACCTGTTGTTATGTGGGCTGTAGACTTTTTATCCTACCAAGCATGGCAGGAGAATAGACTTCATGCATATGTATTGCACATAATCAGACTGTGTGTATGTGTGTGTGTTTTAAGCAAATGGAGAGCATCTTTTATTGTTGACATCAAGTACTTCAAGTAGCTTCTCCATCATATTCCTAGCACCTTCTTTGTAGCAGCTGTTCCTTTTCTTCCTAATTGGCATAATTTGTCAACTGACAGCTGACAAGTGAGAAAGAAAGGGCCAATGATGTAATGAGCCCAGTTACTCTGGATGTTTGGGGTCTGAGCTAACCTAGACCCTCTAGCTCCAAGGGTTCTCTTTCCCTAAGTCACAAGAGCAGTGTTATGAAATGGTTTCCAACTACGAGGCTACTGGTTCCAGAGAAAATTAACTGGCTGGTAGGAATGCATGTCTTTTGAGACAGGGGTTACCATAAACTTACCTTTACTGAGTGCAGCTGGGAAGATTGTCCTGGTGGTCTGGCGTACAGAGTTTGGCAGCATCCCCAGTGTTATGAGGACAAAGGTAATTCATGGAAAAATTTCTCTTTGGGAGTTCTGTTTTATAAGCCAATGGAAATATAAGGAGTGCTACTTTTCTTCTACAGCTTAATTTAAAGTAACATACACAGAGGTGTAGAGTTGTGGACTTTTATTCAGAGTGATTATTCTGTAAGAACTTTCTGCCTGATTGTCTTTGAATGCTTTGATCCCAAGAGCAGGATTCCCTCCAGAATGAGATTTTTGCCCCTGCCCCCTCTGTCTTCAATTGGGATCCCTGCCTTCGTCTGAAGGAAGTTTTCTTGTTTTAAGTGGAAAAATTGTTGCTTTTTAATCAGGATCACAAGCCAGGGAGATGAGGGTCAAGCTATGTAAGCATCCTCAGATTCTCAGCATGGCAGCTCCAGTGTGGATTCTGTACCACTGGATAAGCTCCAGGCCACACTTTGTCCCTTCTGCTCCTCTGCCCAGAGAGCTTGCCCACTCTAGTGGTAGTCAATTAAGGCAGAGCCAGAGCACATCATAGAGATAGACGGACTTAACTGTTTGGAAGTATTATCCAGAAAAATCACAAAATGAGAATTTACCTCATAATATGAAATAAAGTGAATTCCATTCCTTCTGTCCATTTTTTCATCCATTCAGCATGTATTTTCTTAGTCCTGCTATGTGTCAGACAGTGCTCAGCCCAGAACATGCAAAATGGAATAAGGTATAACCTAGCCTTTGGAGATCTTCCTTTCAGGTGGAGGGTGTTGGAGAGGGGAAGACAAGCCATCAGATAGTCACTATGTTTTTATAAGTACAATAATAGGTGCTAGGGCAGTGGTTGGCATGAGGCATTTCCCTTTGTGCACTTGTTTAGTGAAGTAAACAGCTCCAAGGAAGGCTGTCCTCAAAGCTGACTTCCCGGAGGAAGTGATCTGTGTTTAGGTCTCAAAAGGGAGTGGTAAAAGCTATAATGTAACCCCTGATTTTTAGCCTAAGGACGCTGACAGTGACAAAGTTTCAAATATGTCTGCTGCCAAAATTCCATTAGAATAAAACTTTTACAACACAAGTGCCATGCATTTGTGCCGATAATTTTTCATTTAAAGTGTTAGAGCTATATAGAAATTTTCTCTCTCAAAGCTTCAACAGATATCAGATGTGATCAACATGTGTTCCCATCCTTATTGTCGTCTCTTGCCTACGTATTCTGTCATTGGAACATTAACCTTTTCTAGGGAAAAAAGTCCCGTTATTGGGGGAAAGACTAAAGGAGCAGACTTACTGGCTGTATCTGCCTTTTGGTTACTCCTGATAGATTCAGAAGCATAGTCAAATTTCAGTTTCTATTTAGGTGTTGATAAATAGACTGGAACGGCAATTATTTATACATGGAAAGCAATATTCTACCCAGACTTTTAGTTACAAAGTTGTTTTATAAAATATTGTAAATATTTGTAAAATATCATTTTAAATAGTTTTTTAAAAGGCAGTGTGGTTTTCATATTCCATAGGAATATTACCAATAATTTGATATTTTTGCTAAATACCAGCTTAATGGTATGTCTGGTGATGTGAAGTTTTCAATGTCGATGAGGGTGACTGGATTCTGACATCTAGTCAGTCTTCAGTTTCCTTAGTGAATTCATTCGCTGTCCAACATCTGAAACCCATGGTTCTTGTCCTTTGACACACAAATATTTATTCAAATATAGATGTCAGAGAAACACGCGTGCTATGTGACCTTCTAAACTTATCCAGCTGACACAGTAGTATTCTGGGGGTGGGTTGGTTGTTGGAGATAGAAGTAGTTTCAAGATGTTAAAAACAAAAACTGCTGCTTTGAATAACTGGTGTGGTAGTAAGTTCCAATTCTTTTGTTGGCATAACATCCGGGAGCATTTTCATGGCAGTATGAAGCTGGTTGGCTGCTGAATCTAAGAGATAGAATTTTAAAAATCAGTATGTCCAAGCAAATGCTGTCCTCACCAGAGAAGTAACCTTGAGAGGTCAAACTACAGTTTACGGGATGTTGCCTTGAGTCACTCTTCTTTACATCCCCTTAGTCATTACATTCCCACTCAATCCTAGAAAGGTTTGTCACCATGAGGTATTATTTTTATAATGCAAAGTAAGATGCTGAAAGTAACAATTTACAGCACTAAATAACAAATCTATTACTACCTGATGTGACATATTTGAGGACTATAATGTTCACTTGAGCAATACACATTGTGGTACATTGGTGATGGCATAAGTATTTAATTTTCCCAGAGCTACCCATCATAGTAAGAGAGAAAAATTCAAACTCCCTATGTGAGCATGTTAAAAAATTTTAAGGAAAAGAAAAAACTAAAATGCTCATTTATTTCACGTTATCCCAGACATTGGCCTTTGACCCAGGGTGTTTCACTTTCCACGTCTATATTTTCTGCAGTGTTAATACACAAAGTCATAAAACTCTTCAAGGTTTTTCTGATGTGCTTCTTTTATTTCTTTAGGTATTTCTGGGAAAAGCCAGCTTCTGTTTGCACTGGTCTTCACAACTCGTTACCTGGATCTTTTTACATCATTTATTTCATTATATAATACGTCTATGAAGGTATGGTATGACATCCAAGGGAATATATTTGATCCATAATACAGAGGGCCCTGAAGATTTTGTCAGCTTCATGTTTGATTAAATGCCTTCAAGAATAATGTGTAGCTGGGTGCAGTGGCCCGCACCTGTAATCCCAGCGCTGGGAGACTGAGGTCAGCGATTGCTTGAGTCTGCAGGTTCAAGACTACCCCGGGCAACATAGCGAGACCTAGTCTCTAAAAATAGCCAGACACGGTGGCACGGACCTCTAATCCCAGCTACCTGGGAAGCTGAGGCTAGGGATCACTTGAGTCCGCAGGTTCGGGACTATCCCAGGCAACATAGTGAGACCTAGTCTCTTAAAAAATAATAAGAATAAAGAATAACATGTAAATATGGTGTTCTTAAACTTTTCAACCACCTTGTATGTCTAACTGGGAATATAGTTATCATTAAACCTGTTTTTTGTTTCAAACAGCATCTATTTAAAGTCTTGCACATAGAGATTTTGAAATCTTAAGTACCTCGAGTATAATAAACTTTTAAAGCTCTTGATAACCCTATAAACAAAAGGATGACAATTACATTTTTAAGCAGTGGGAAATTACAGATTCCCTGGGAAATCCCCCAAGTCAGTTCAGAACAAGGAATGAAAGTGGCTCCTTGCTGTAGTGTCTCTCTTTGCTGCTGTGCGAGGGATTTGTATAGGCATCTGGTTTTTTTTTTCCATATTTTTCTTAAACGTCATGTGTGTCATTTTTTCACTTTTGCTGTGTTTAAGCAGTATCTATCATAACTTACTTAGATGGTTTTTAAACCCTTTAACATGCCTGAAACAGTAGTATCCATGATACCTTTAATGTTCTTATTAATATTATTCTAATATTATTGTATTAACGTACAGAATGGTCTTATAGCACCCAACATCTTCTGTGCCATGGTGGTACACACTCTGCTTGGGAAGATGTCAGCTCTTTCACGTGGTCCTTAAACTCCTACAGGTTGGATACTTTCTAGCACTGAGGACAGGGCAGAAAATTTGCAGGAATCTTACTGTCTGCTTAGGGAGACTAGACCCATCATTACTGTACAAGCGGAATGATTGCAGTTTGTGAAAGCTGCTAGGCCCGGAAAATATGGGGGCAGTCTTCCAAATGCTTGCCGGATACTGTTGTAGACACTTGGTTGTTGGTGCTCTGTTACTAGCAAATGACTCTCAGGAACTCATTAGCTTGCTTCAGAGTGTCTTGGTCCCTGCTTGTCTGGACAAGGTAAAACTGCAGGTAACATTTGCTCAAGAACGCCTCCTCTTGCCCTCAGGACCCCTAACTTTCCAGGAAGTACCTGCTTGGTTCTAATTTTTAAGCATATTCTCCTGAAAAATTGTAGGAATGACCGTTGATTTTTATGTGCTGGTAGCTTTTTACTTTACATGTAGATCATAGATAAGAGGAGAAATAGCACTTGCTTTCTCCAGTGACTTCATGGACATAATCTGGCTTTAGACTGGGTTGAGGAAGGACCCCCAGCTACTGGGAGTCTCCAGTGGATGTGGGGCGCTCTATGTATAGGTGTATGTATGTTTTATTTAGATGGGTGATACGCTGTTTACTCACATTCATGCATACATACGTTTGTGTGTGGAGAAAACTACTCTAACCGTATAAGACTTCAGTCTTCCCAGGTGGATTGTGGGGTTTTGTTTGTTTTGTTTTTTTGGGACTAGGTCTCAATATTTTTGCCTGTGGAACCGCAGGCTCTCGTTGTCCGGGGGGCCACAGACTCAAGCAATCCCTAGCCTCAGCTTCCCAGGTAACTGGGATTACAGGCGCACGTCACCACGCCCAGCTATTTTTTTGGAACTTGGTCTCACTATGGTCCCCAGGCGGGACTCGAACCGCGATCCCTAGCCCCAGCTGCTTCATAGGCTGAAGCTTATAGGCACGAACCACTGTTCCCAGCCTAGGATTGTGGGTTTTTATGTTTGGTTGTTTTTTGTTTTGTTTTTTTTTGAGACTAGGTCTCGCTAATTTTTGCCTGTGGAACTGCAGGCTCACGTTGCCCGGGGTACCACAGACTCAAGCAATCCCCAGCCTTGGCTTTCCAGGTAGCTGGGATTACAGGTGCATGCCACCACACCCAGCTATATTTTTTTGGAACTAGGTCTTGCTACGTGCCCCCGGCAGGACTCGAACCGCGATCCCTGGCCCTGGCTGCAGCTTCCTAGGCTGCTGCTTACAGGCATGTGCCACCATGCCTGGGCTGATTATGTTTTTTTGTGGGGGATGTGCATGGGTATGACTAACAATTTTAAACCTTATAGGGATGTAATTCACCATACTGGTAGACTAAAGGTGAAAACTTATATATAACTATCTCAATAGTTCAGAAAGCATTTGATAAAAAGTTCAAAGCTTTTTAATAAGATCTTTGAGAAAACTTATGATAGAAGGAAACTACCTTAATATAATTAACAGCTGGGCACAGTGATGTGTGCCTGTAAGTGGCAGCCTGGGAAACCGCGGCGGGGACTGGGGATCACGGTTCAAGTGCCGTCTGGGGCAACATAGCGAGACCTAGTTCCAAAAAATTAGCTGGGTGGTGTGCATCTGTAATCCCAGCTACCTGGGAAGCTCAGGCTGGGGATTGCTTGAGTCTGTGGTACCCCAGGCAATGTGAGCCTGCGGTTCTTAGGGCAAAAATAGTGAAACCTAGTCTCAAAAAAAAAAAAAAATTATATATATATAGTATATATAAAATTAACATGGGCTATTCTGTGTCAAAACCTTACACTAACATCACACTCAAATTTTGTTGATTATTTGCAAATTTAACTTCCTAGTGAGGTGCCAGAACTGTTGAATATCTTTGTTTGTGTTTCAAAGCATGGGGGCTTGATGATTGCTTGTTTTCTTATTAAATCATTTACCCAAATGTTTTCCTAATTAAATTATCACTTACTTTTGGTTTTGTTCTTGTTATGTTACCAAAGACAAAATTTCATAGCAACAATCTTGAGTGTTGAGTGTTCAGTGACAATTTAAGTAAAAGCCAGCATTGCCAAGTTTAGAGTGAGTTACATTGTTTATCTGATCTTTAGACAAACACTAGAACTAAGAAATATCTTCATAGGGGAAGAAGGGCATTGGTTTTGAAATGCATTGATCTTTGTGTTCATTTTCTTTCTTAAACTTCTACCTAATACTTTAAAATGAACTTTAAAAATACATTTCTTCGACAGTTCCTATAGTTAAACATACACTTAACATATGATGCAGCAGTCCTACTCTTAGGTGAGATCCAAGAGAAAAGAAAGGTTGTGTTCACACGTTTGTAACAGCAGCTTTATCTACCACTCCCCAAGTTGGAAATAACCTACCTCTCCTTAACCACTGATAAGTGTTAAACAAAGTGGTACTTCCTTGGGCTGGGCATGGTGGTGCATGCCTATAAGCGGCAGCCTAGGAAGCTGCAGCCGGGGCCAGGGATCTCGGTTCGAGTCCCGTAGGGGGCATGTAGTGAGACCTAATCCCAAAAAAATAGCTGGGTGTGGTGGCGCACGCCTGTAATCCCAGCTACCTGGGAAGCTGAGGCTGGGGATCGCTTGAGTCTGTGGTACCCCAGTCAACGTGAGCCTGCGGTTCCTTGGGCAAAAATAGCGAGACCTAGTCTCAAAAAAGCGGAAAACACAAAGTTGTACTTCCAGGCCATTCAGTAATACAATGAAGAAACTGAATACAGGCAGTCATGCACTTGAATCTCAAATGCATGATCTGCTGAAATAAGCCCATCTAAAGGCAGGTTGTGTATTACTCCATTTATGTCACATTCTCAAAAAGGCAAAACTGCATAGACCAAGAGCAGATAGGTAATTCCTGATGTGTAGGCCTGACAATGGCTGGAGACTTGCCTGCAGGGGGCAGCACAAGGAAATTGATGGGTTAGGATTGTGGATAAGAGCATTCTGTTTCTTGATTGTGACAGAGCGGTAGATACCAAAGAGAGTTTTCTGGTATTTAATTTTTTAATTGAAAATGGATATATGTAGGTGATATAGAAAACCCAAGAGAGTTGGGACAGTTGTAAGATTCTAATGACCTTGTTTTTTTTCTTTTGTTTTTAGCTTATCTACATTGCCTGCTCCTATGCCACAGTATACCTGATCTACATGAAATTTAAGGCAACCTATGATGGAAATCATGATACCTTCCGAGTGGAGTTTCTGGTGGTCCCTGTGGGAGGCCTCTCATTTCTAGTCAATCATGATTTCTCTCCTCTGGAGGTTAGTTAAGAAGTTATTTAGTTTTCTTATCTGGTAGCTGTTTACAGATAAAGTATTTTGGCTTGGGTTTTTGTTTGTTTGTTTGAGTTGGGAAGTTTCTGATATAACCTCAACAATTTGGTGTAATTAATCATGGCTAAGAATTAGCACCCAGATATTTGGGTGTCTGCTGATAGCTTATTACCTGACTATCGTAGAATATAAACATGGCTTCTCTGCTGCCAGACAGTGTCCTGTCTGTCCGAGTGTTTGGACAACATGGTCTTCTCCCCACTCCGATCCAGCTGTTGTTCCCTCTTCATATGTGGGGCTCATGACATTGATACCATGTCAGTGAGTCCAAAGCAGCACTGTGGCTGCTTCTAAAGCATTCTGTCCTCCGTTAGTTTGCTGAGCTGCTCTGGGCTTTGTGATGGGTGCTGGGGACACCTGGGTTTTAACACTCCAAGGAAAGTGTTAAAAGTCCTTTTGTCCCCAGAGTTGATAAGGTGCCATGTTGGACAGAAAGTTTGTATGATTACAACTCCCAGTTTCATACCCTGTGGATTTAACCACACCAAAGAAGCCTAAAAAATAAGAAAACTAGCCAGGCGTGGTGGCATGTGCCTGTAATCCAAGCAAGAGGCCAGGGATCACTTGAGTTCATGGATTTGAGACTACCCTGGGCAACATAGCAAGACCTCGAAAAAATCAGCCGGGCATGGTGGCAGGCACCTGTAATCCCAGATACCTGGGAGCCCATGAGATCGAGACTACCCCGGGCAAATAGCGAAACCTAGTCGCCAAAAAAAAAAAAAAAAAAAAGAGCGAGAATAAGAAAACTGATGATAGTATTTGACTATTCCAGAAAGAGACAACTGCCGGGGCGGGGGGCATTGAGGAAATCAAGCTGACCAAGAGAAGCGTCTTACATGTAGATTCTCAGAAAATTATACAGGAAAGAACAACACGTGGGAGAGACAAGGTTATAAAAGTGCAGAAAGGTCCAGGTGTCCAGGCCTCTTAAATGTGGCTTTAATTGCTATGCTACTCAATTTTAGGCTTGGTTACCTCAGACTCTTTCTGCTGCTCCCTCATAAAGTTAGGGTATTTTCTGTGAGGTCACAGTGGGCCCTAGATACTAACCAAAGCTGCAATTTTCATAGATTTTGTGGACCTTCTCCATCTACCTGGAATCGGTGGCTATCCTGCCACAGCTCTTCATGATCAGCAAGACTGGGGAGGCAGAGACCATCACCACCCACTATCTCTTTTTCCTGGGCCTCTACCGCGCTTTGTATCTCGTAAACTGGATCTGGCGCTTCTACTTCGAGGGCTTCTTTGACCTCATTGCTGTGGTGGCTGGTGTGGTCCAGACCATTCTCTACTGCGACTTCTTCTATTTGTACATTACAAAAGGTATGTTGGGGCGTGCCCTGCTTGCTTTATCCCACACTGAGCTTTTAGGAACTCATTACCTAACATGTTCGCAGTTAATCACCAGTCCATAAAGCAGGGCTGGCTTCAGAAAAAAAAAAATTTTTTTTTTAAATGTTTTAATGACGGCCGGGCATGGTGGTGCATGCCTGTAGGTGGCAGCCAAGGAAGCCAAGGGGCCAGGGATCGCGGTTCGAGTCCCACTGGGGGCACATAGTGAGACATAGTTCGAGTTCCGCTGGGGGTACGTAGCAAAACGTCCTGAAAAAATAGCTGAGCGTGGTGGCATGTGCCTGTAATCCCAGAGACCTGGGAAGCTGAGGCTGGGGATTGCTTGAGTTTGTGGTACCCCAGGCAACATGAGCCTGTGTTCCACAGGCAAAAATAGTGAGACCTAGTTTCAAAAAAAAAAAGTTTTAATGACTCAAAATTCCGGGTCAGGGTTTTCAGCCTGTTTTTCTCTTGTTGAGCTAATATTTCTCTACAGTGGCATGTTTTCATTGTAAGAAATTCAATCATAATGAGTAATTTTGAAGATAATCTCTTGAAATCATACCATTTAGAGATAATTATTAATATTTCAGGGGACGTAATTTCAGATAACTCTCCACATGCACAGATTCATGATCTAGCTGTACATGCTGTTCTGTGCGCTGCTTTTCCCTGTCTACATTTTCATGTCAGTAAATAGAAGTTATATATTCTCAGTAACCAGAGAGTATTTTCTTATGTGTATTACCAAATTTACCTAGATTTATGGGTATTTAAGATATTATTGATATACTCCTTTTGAAATACAGTGCTTAAATCAGCATTCATGTATATGTATGTATTTTCATTTATGTGAATGTAGGAGATGTGAACTTAACAAAAATGATGAAAGCCATGTCCTTGCTCAGAAAAAAAATACTTATGCATAGTGGTGCAAATTTCTGCATATATCTTTAGGGGGTGTAGGGGCCGTTGGAATCCAACCATAGACCCCAGACTATGAATCTCCGATAAGAATTTCCTATAAAGAAAAATATCAAATGGTGAGATTACTGAGTACAAGACTGTATATATCTTAGCCCCCTCTCCATTTTTTAAAGATGGCCAAGATTTCATAAACATCCCTATATAATATCAGTGATACTTTAATGTATTTAATGTATTTTATGTAATGGAGGAAAATCATCATACCAAAAAAAACTACTGTGAATTTAGTAGGAATTTCAGTGAAATTGTATTTTTATATCCAACTACTATGTTAGGTACACTAATAAAATGCCAATGTTATGTGAGGCAATACTATATTTACTAGATACTGGAAGTCCTTTCACAATATAAACCTTCACTAAATCATCATGGTTTTCTCTTTAAATGTCTTAGTTTTGTCATTTATACTACAAAAATCTGAGACGTCATCTACAAATGATTTAATTTAAATAAAAGTAGAAAATGCCAGTATGTATGTGCATGACATTTTCCTAGGTCAGAAGGCTTCATTTATTGACAGCAAAGTCAAGGCTGGGCACGGTGGCTTGTGCTTGTAAGCTTCAGCCAATGAAGCGGCCGGGGCTAGGGATCGCGATTCGAGTCCCACCTGGGGCCCGTAGTGAGACCTAGTTCCAAAAAAAATAGCTGGACGTGGTGGTGCGCACCTGTAATCCCAGCTACCTGGGAAGCTGAGGCTGGGGATTGCTTGAGTCTGTGGTACCCCGGGCAACGAGAGCCTGCGGTTCCACGGGCAAAAATAGCAAGACCTAGTCTCAAAAAAAAAAAAAAAAAAAAAAAAAAAAAAACACAGCAAAATCAAAAGACCATCGGTTACCAAAAGCCCGTTGGTGTGCAGTGTCTTGTGTGGTACAGATTTATAGGAGTGGGAAGTGGGTAACTCAGCTTATCAACATCAGCAACCTTTTTGTTTTCTCTTCTCTTTAAAATTCTAGTACTCAAGGGAAAGAAGCTCAGTCTGCCAGCGTAAGTGCCAAAGACCATCACCAGCATCTGTCCTTCAGGGTGCTCGGACAGAATTCTTACCACAGCAAAGGCATAAGATGCTTGATATGAAAAATCAGAAACTTCACTCTTGTTGCAGATCGATATCAGTGGCTCTGTGATACCCAGAGGAAAAGAACCAGAGGTTTCTGTTTAATGCATCTTGCCTTATCTTTTTTTATTACTATGTACAAAGATTTTTTTACACAAAGAAACTTAATGCTGTATTAATAAATTCAGTGTGTAGCTTCAATTGGGGGTAGTTCCAAAAGTGAAGGTTTTGTGAGGAATAAGTGCAAACTTTTTTTTAATTCTTTGAAATTGTTGATTTTTTTTGTGTGTGTCTGCAATGAAATTGTACTCTTTGACAGTTGGTAGTATATATTCTTCCATCTATCAAACTTGCATTCCACTATATTTATTTTTCGCCAAGAGCTGAGTTATTATTTGTTGAAATTTGAGACACTATGTTCAATTTGGTATATCTGTTCAAATTTCTCCCCCACCTGATGTGGAAATCCTTCCTTGAACGTCACAACACTACAATTAAGGGTGGTAAGGTTGGCTTGCAAGTCTTACCAGTTTGCATTACGAAAACTAAGATTCTAAGTGTCGGGGAGTCTGAGTCACCAAAGGTGCCTGCCTTCTTCCCCGGTTAAGAGGTGTCAGTTTAAGCTTGTGCCAGAGGTGCTGGAAACCTTAGTGGGCAGGGGTTCTGGGACACTTGCCATTTGAGTGCAGAACTGAGGGCACATTTTTGACTGTTTAGGATCTAGGACTCAACTCCTCTGAGGAATGAAAGACATATAGTTACCTGTGACTTTAAATTATAGTTCCAAAAGATTCCTACAACCATTTCCATGCTCAGATTCAAAAAGTTCTTCATATCACATTCAGGTAGTAATGATTCACATTTTTTTCTTTGATGGCAACATGAATCGCCATTTCTTATATGCTTACATTTTTGTTTTGTTTTTACTAAGCTCTTGCATGATTTATCTTGTGTTACCATCCTGAATAAACATTTTATTAAACATAGAAAAAATCGTCTTTTTTACGAATTAGGTTTTTGGGACATCTATGTCAGGATACTTTTTTGGTTTTTCAATTGGCCATAAGCACTTTAGGGCTGCAGACATTTATTATCCATTTAATAATCTAAAACTTTCTATATTTTGTGGGGAAATTAGCATTTTTCATTTCTACTTCTGCCATTATATTCATTTACAGTTTTAAAAATTATGCAAAAGCATCTGACTTTTCATGTGATGCACTGTAAATGTTAAAGTATTGAGTACTACTAACAGAACTTACTACAAGAAGGATGGTTTTGCTTGCTGCATTGAAATACCTTGTAGAAGAAGGGTGTTGGGTGGATTTTATTTTTATTTAGTGAATCTCTTAGTATTTCTCTACATTAATCTTCTGTCTTTCTCATCCCTTGCCCCATACTTTTACTTTTGTATATCAGAGTATCTTTCCAGCATCTTAGTCTTGGTTTAGTTTGTTTTCATCTTTCTTTGAAGATTCTGAGAGTGTGGAGGAAGGTTGGGAAATCCCATTGTGATAAATGGGACAGACTGCTACCTACAGAAGGGGAGGGTGGGGGGCTCACATCTGTTTTCATGCATGTAAATCAAACTTTGCAAAGTGGGATCATTGATTGGAGAGCACAATGCATAGAACAAGGATCTGGGACCTCAACACGCTGCCTGAGTTATGAAGTATCCATACCTTCTCAAGTTGCTCTACCCAAGTACAAATAAAACTGAGATGTTACCACCATTTTGTAGCCAACTAGGATGGACATCTTGATAGTGTTCCTGCGGGGGGCTCTGGGACTGGGCAGAGTTCTCACACACGTTGCAAGCAAAGGCCTAAAGGCCTTGTGTGACACACAATATGAAGTACTGTTTCAGAGTTACTTTCACTTCCTGAATAAAGGTTATCAGGTAATATTTTTTTATCAAGCTGTTTTATTTGTGTGAATGGTTTCATTTTAATGTAGACACAAAGAGAAATAGGCAAAGTTAGTATATTGACTCACACTCCATTAAAAACTGCTGGCTCTTGGATGCTTACAGATACTGATTCATCCCTGTCCACCAAGTCCCTTCAGAGTAAATGACATTCTGTGCATCCTTCTAGTCTGATCGAGAGAGGAATAGGTAGAGATATAGATGACCAAAGAAAGTTGCAGGTAGAAAGGCCTTGCTAGAGAAGATACATTCCAGCCCTTAAGATGCCATGAGACCAGACTGTTTCCTGGAAGAGGCAAGCCAAGATCTTGTTTTAATAGAAATTCTAAGTGATTTGTGATAACCCTAAGTAGAAAAGTTAAGCTTTTGGGGTGACTTTATATTTTCTTGGTTTCCCACAATTTAACTCTGACCAGGGGTTTAACATAACTTCCCCCCAGTTACATGGGGGACTCCTGCTACAGGCTGCAAGGCCACGTTCCTGCCACAGGCCCTACTGAGAGCTATAATGAGCTCTTGAAACAAGCAACAGATCTTGGTGCACAAGATCCTTGGTCAGTCCCTTCTCCCTTTGTGCCTTGAAAGGTGGCCGGGACAGTTGATGACAATTGTCAGTTCTGCCCTTACTCAGAGGACAATTCATATATAAAAATTGACCCCGAGTCCAAAACCACCCATCTGTAGTAGGCTGATGAGGGGTGAGTGGATTGGGGCTCTTTTTCTGTGTACTTTCGCCCTCTAGTGGACTGAATATGGACTCCCAGAAACCTGTGCTCTGTCTGGAACTACCTCAACCACCTTGATAGTAGGTTATCTGTGTAGTGTGGAGCCTTGGTGCAGGTGCTTTGGGTGTTTCTCTTCCAGTTCTGAAACAATTCTCTTTTTGATCCCTGCAATTTAAAAGTAAGTGCAACAGAGCCAGGTGTGGTGGCATACACCTGTAATCCCAGCCCTGGGAGGCTGAGGCCAGGGATTGCTTGAGTCTGCGGGTTTGAAACTACCCCAAGCAATATAGTGAGACCTAGTCTCTTAAAAAAAAAAAGTTGCAACATAAATCAGCACACATGCTTTTAAGCAATGCTACAGTTTTTTATAATACTAGAATGTAGTGCTCCACATCTAGTTAGGCTTAGATACTTAAAAGGTGAGAATCTTAGGCAAACACTAAGCTACACTTGTGTTATCAAAACACAAGTGGGAATATAGAACCTATTTACTCATCTGACAAGGTTTCAGGTGTGACCTGAAACTAAAAGAGTGATCTGTTTACTTCAAAATCTGAGAACTGAGTGTCGGGAAACAAGAATCCAAGGTCCTGAAAAATCATCTGAGTAACTCTCCCCCTTCTTCATTTAACAACAGTAAGAAAACAAAGGTAAGGATACTAATTTTACTCTGTGGGGATTTACCCAAATTTAAAAAGTCCTAAGAGGAGAAACAGGAAGATATGAATCAATTGATCTGGAACAATGAGAGTAAAGATGAGTTTGGCCAAATTAATGTGGAGATAAATGAAATGCCAAGAAAGTCTCTGAAGGATAATTAATGTCATTTGCAAATAGTGAAAACAGAGAAAGATAGTTTTTCTTTTTCCCAAAATTCAAGCCATTAAATATGCCAAGATGTAACTCCCTTGTTAAATATGAATTGTGGATCTTTAGGTGTCGGGTATCTCTTTTTTTGAAATTTCCCATTAGAAAAAAGTCATGATGCATCATATACCTTTTCAAGAGCTCTGCTTTGACTTAGATATCTCATTTGTGGAACAAGAAATAATTTCTAAAAATACATCTTTCTAAAAATCTATTTTCAAATAGCTATTTTTTGTAACAGAAAGTTTAAACTTATGTCTAAATTAAGGAAATGAATATGCTTTGCATGAGATACCCACATGATGGGATGTTTTAAAATAGGCCTAATTCAGCCACTGAAATAAAGTACATGGGAATGACAGAATATACTTGAAGTGATTAGAATTGTACAAAATATTTTTTAAAATGTTTTTACTACCTCTTTAAAGTTACAGTTTCAAAGGCGGTTATTGTTTGTAGCAGACATGTCTTTACTAATGAAAAGTTTATGTAGAAGCATGATCTTACTGCTAAGCCTTACAAATCCTATTTTCAAAAAGGAAGTACTGGTTTCAGAATATGTGTGCTCTCTTATGATTCACTTTTTTTTTCCTCTAAAAATTTAGTAACTCTCCTTTTTATAGTTCCCTATATCATTTTCACAACCACAATACAGTTTCAGTATTATTTTAAGCTTATTACTACATTTATATTTTTAACTCTGCCCAAGAAGACCCATGAAGGAACTTCAGACTTACAAAATCGTGACATTTAATGACTTCTTTCACCAAGTATTTATGTGCATAGCAGAGAACAAGATGGACAGGGTGCCTGTGCCCTAAGATGGAAGAAGTAATAAACATACAATGCCAGGGAGTGACTAGATGCTATAAAGAAAACTAAAGCAGGGTAAGGGAATGAGAACTAGAGGGTGTGCTCTTTAAAATGAGGTGGCCAGGAAGCCGGGCATCGTGGCTCGCCCCTGTTGCCCAAGCGCTGGGAGGCAAGAGGCTTGGGATCGCTTGAGTTCTTGGATTCGAGACTACCCCGGGCAACATAGCACGACCTGGTCTCCAAAAAGAAGCCGGGTCCCGCAGCGGGAGTCTGTAATCCCAGCTACCTGGGAGGCTGAGGCTGGGAAATCGCTTGAGTCCGGGGTACCCCAGGCAACTTGAGTCTGCGGTACCGTGGGCAACATAGTCTCAAAATAAATAACACTAATAAAATGAGGTGGTCGGGAAAGGTCTTTTTCAGGCTCGAGCAAAGTGAGTGGAAATATATAGGGGAAGAAGGTCCCAGGCAGAGGAAGCAGGGAACATAAAAGTCCAGTGGTAAGAATGACTGGGGAGATGTGGGTGGGGGTGGAAAAGGCATAATGGAGGGAGAGAGTAGAAACCCCAATCCCCGGAGACGACGCAGTATTTACAGACTTGGGATGCTTACTACCAGGGGAAGGCGTCTACTTGATGCACAAGTGCAGAGGGGGTTCAAACTTGAGGGTACAAGGTCACCCCAGATGCTGTAGGAGAAATGCACTGTAGGGAAGAACCAGAAGGAGCTACAGGGAAACCCGTTCAAGTCCTGAATAAGGTGATTCATAGCAGGTGGAGAGTAGTCAGACCCTGACTACCTGCGACAAGCCTGCTTGGGAGAAAGGAGGGCACATCAGGCCACTGCCCACCCCCACGATGTCGCCGTGGGATAGGATGTCAAACCCTAAATTCGAGAAAGATTCCGACGAGGCGCCGCTCCTGGCTCCGGAAGGATCGGAGGGGGCAACTCCACCCCAGGCTTGGACTCCTACAGACCTGGACCTGAGCCACTAACAGCCGCGTCTCTGGGCTGGCTAGCCCTTCCCGGCCGGAAGAGTCTTTATGACAAGGAAATAATAACAGCGACTTGACGACCAACCGAGCGCGACCCAGCCGCCCGCGAGCTTCCCGACCGGCGCATCTGCGCAGGCGCAGGGGGTCCAGCTGAGCGGGGGGAGGTCAGTGCGCCTGCGCCGCGCTTAACCCCGCGACGCGGTCAGAGCGGCGGCGGCGGGGCCGGAGCGCGGGGCACCGAGCGGCGGCGCGCGCCGCGGTCTGGCCCGAAGCCGGGCGGCGGGGCCTTCGCCATGCCGGGCATGGTGCTCTTCGGCCGGCGCTGGGCCATTGCCAGCGACGACTTGGTCTTCCCGGGGTTCTTCGAGCTGTTTCTGCGGGTGCTGTGGTGCGTGAGGCGGGCTCGGCGGGGCGGGGGCGGAGAGGGAGGACGAGGGTCGAGCTGTCCAGTTGCTGACCCGGCTACGCGGTCTCCGGGCGCCCTGGCGCCGTGGGTGCTTTCTTAGCTCCTCGCGCCCGCGGAGGTGGGTGCAGTTACTCCCCCTACTTCGTAGAGGGGCAAACTGAGGCCCAGGGCGTGTAGGCCGTGCCCCGGGTCACACTGGTGACCCGCCGCCGCCCGGGCGCCGGCGCTGTGGGGCGCGAGCACTCCCTGCCTGGGAGCAACTGGGACGGCCTTGCAGATGGAAGGCGCGGCCCGGGGTCTCCCTCCAGCCAGGAGCTCCCTCCAGCCAGGAGCTCCCTCCAGCCAGGAGCTGCCACCTTTGCGGTCCCTGAGTTCTGCGGCAAGACGCCGCAGTCTCTGCCCAGGGACGGGAAGTGATACCCTTCGCTGCAGTTCTTGAGGGGCTGTGCCCGAGTTCCATGCAAAGCAGTCAGGCTTTGCGTAGAGGCTTTGCACAGACGCGCCTGTCTCTCCAAGTGTGCACGTGAGATTGGGTGTGCGTCCATTCCTAGAGGGTCCGAGTGAAGAATGATGCCATTGTTGTGGAAGAACTGATTCTTGAGGGGAAAGGAATGCTTTAAAATATACTGTTAGGAGCTGCTTGTCAACAGTGTTTTCGAAACTAAGTCTTTCCGAAATAATTTTCCATTACCATAAAACTGACGAGAGCATACACAGCGCCTCCAGTTCCACTTCTGGGCTTGAAGCGTTATTGTTTTTGCCAAATCGTGCTCTGCCCTCTGCCGAAATGCCTCTTGTGACAGGTCTATTTCTTTGCGTTCTTGGCGTTGTCCACCATGAGTTACAAAATACGTGTTTGAGTCCACCATGCTTACCTTCTGGTTTATCAGTGTTTACCATGGAGCATCTTTGCATAGTTTGCTTCCTGCCTCCTTGTTTTCCTATTGCAATGGATTCCAATGTGTTTGTCAGTTTCTCAGTTCCCGGAAAAATGTTAATTAGCTAGCATGTCCTTGTCACACAAGGTGTTTTCCAGAAGCACGCATTCTATTTCTTGCTTGTGACTTTAAAAATTCCTCTCAGATATTATGACAGGTATAGAATAAGAACAATTATGTAAGCATAGAAAATATTATAAAACACTAAAAAAAGTCATACTTATTCTTTGACATAGTAGGTCTTTTGTTGATGGAAATAACATTTCAAAGTGAATTTCATTCACTTTGTTCTGAAAAGGATGAACTTTTATTCATTTGCATCACTTTTTCTGAAGCAGTTCCTGGGTTCCGTTTCTGACCCTCCTGGTTTCTTGGCAGGTGGATTGGCATTCTGACTCTGTATCTCATGCACAGAGGGAAGCTGGACTGCGCTGGCGGTGGCCTGCTCAGCAGTTACTTGATCGTTCTCATTATTCTCCTGGCAGTCGTGATATGCACTCTTTCAGCCATCGTGTGTGTCAGCATGAAAGGTAAAGGGGCACCCTCTTCTACCTGACACCTGTTCTGTTGCAGCAGCTTTATGGAGCCATGTAACTCACATACACAGTTCACCCACTTCAAGGGTAGAATTTGTTCATTATGAGCAGATTCAGAGGCCGGACACAGTGGCTCATGCCTGTAAGCTTCAGCCTATGAAGCGGCCAGGGCTAGGGATCACAGTTCGAGTCCCACCTGGGACCCGTAGCGAGACCTAGTTCCAAAAAAATAGCTGGGCGTGGTGGCGTGCGCCTGTCATCCCAGCTACCTGGGAAGCTGAGGCTGGGGATTGCTTGAGTCTGTGGTACCCCGGGCAACGAGAGCCTGCGGTTCCATAGGCAAAAATAGCGAGACCTAGTCTAAAAAAAAAAAAAGAATAGATTCAGTCTTGTGCATGTACTATCATCACTGTCAATTGTAGAGCATTTTCATCACCCACCCCCCCACCACCACCTGCCACCCCAAATAAAGAAATCCTGTACCTATGAGCAACGGGTCCTCCTTTCTCCCCAACCTTCTCAGGTGTGGGTACCCACCAATCTACTTTCTGTCTCTATAGATTCTCCTGTTTTGGACCTCAGAAAGAGAACTCACCCACTCTGTGACATGTTGGTCTGACTTCTTAAACCATATGTTGCAAGGCTTATCCATTTCATACTATCAGTACTTCGTTCTTTTTCTTTTTTCATTTTTTAACCAGTAGCACTGTACTGAATACTTCCATGTTTTACTTGTCCATTGGTTGTTTCTACTCTTTGGATATTGTGTATAATGCTTCTGTGGATATTACCATATACATTTTTGTATAGACATGTTTTCGTCTCTCTTGGATGCAATTGGTGGGTCATGTAACTGTTTGTGTAACCTTTTAAGGAATTGCCAGACTTTTTTAAGCAGCTACACCTTTTTTAACCCTAGTTCCAGTTCCTCCATATCTTCATTACTATTGTCTAGCTTTTTGATGATAGCCACCCTAGTGGATGCAAAATTATATCTTTTTGTGGTTTTGATTTGCATATTTTGATGACTAATGATATTGAACTTTTGTTTGTGTGCCTGTTAACCATTTGTATATCATTTTTGGAGAAATATCTATTCAGATCCCTTCCCCAATTTTAATTGGGTTTAAATTTGTCCTTTTATTATTGAGTTTTAAGAATTATATATTTTTATGATAACTTCACATTATA
The DNA here is from genome assembly GCA_004024945.1 of Uropsilus gracilis. NCBI lineage: Eukaryota > Metazoa > Chordata > Mammalia > Eulipotyphla > Talpidae > Uropsilus > Uropsilus gracilis. The sequence continues at coordinate 43,353 of PVHY01006169.1, forward strand.
GTTTTATGCAGTCACTTAGGTGAGAATATCTCTGAAAAGGTTGGAATCCTTCCTATTTGATTGTTCTTACTGGTAGCGTAACCTGAGCACTCGTGACATTAGTAAATAAAAACATACAGCTAAGATAAGGCGTGTGGGATGCCACCAGGTGACATGCTTTGGTGTCTTATCACTGCTTGCTTTGGGATGTAGGATTCATGCTTATCAGATCATAGATGGTGATAAAATTGAGAGGGAGTAGTGCATACAGTGGGTGAGAATTAGTATGTCAATGGTTTGTTATCATAAACTGAAGTTAAAAGATGATATTGCCCAGGGAGAAATAGAAATACACTAGTAACAAAATATTTTATGACAAAAAGACCTGAGAGTTTTGGATGGCCAGGCAGCATGGCATGTATCTGCAACTGTGCATGTACATAAGAAAGCACTGTGCATCTGACTATATGCATGAGTGCATGGAGTCTGGATCAAAGAAGAGCCCAGCTCTGTGGCCTGTGTTGGCCCCCATGGGTTCTGGATGCTGATGGGGGCAAGGTACTGCACTGTGAAGTTTTTTTGTGAAGTCAGAACTTCTGAAAGATTAGGTATTTAGACGTGTCATTTCAAATACAGCATTATAAGGCCAGGCACAGTGGCTCGTGCTTGTAAGCTTCAGCCTATGAAGCGGCTGGGGCTAGGGATCGCGGTTCGAGTCCTGCCTGGGGCCCGTAGCGAGACCTAGTTCCCCCCCAAAAAATAGCTGGGTGTGGTGGTGCGCGCCTGTAATCCCAGCTACTTGGGAAGCTGAGGCTGGGGATTGCTTGAGTCTGTGGTACCCTGGGCAACGAGATCCTGCGGTTCCATGGGCAAAAATAGCAAGACCTAGTCTAAAAAAAAAAAAAAATCAAATACAGCATTATTTGACTCTCTCTTTTTGTTCATGTCACATGAGGTTAGGACATTCAGTTTATAACTGCAATGGCAGGGTCAGATTTGAAGCACTAAGTATAAGCTCTTTGATTCTGTGAATTTTTTCAGATCTTTCGGGTGGTAGCAGGGCTCCTTCACCCCTGTGACAGATGACCATAGTCCCTCGGGCTTCTCAAAAAACATCTGCCCATCCTGTGGCATGTCAGGGGTGGATTGCCTCCCCCAAAACGAGCCCAGTTTTGTTTAGGACATCCCCCAATGCTTCCAAGTGTGTGTTTCAGATAAGCCGGCTCTGCCTAGCTCAGCAGTCATCCCCACAGTCATCCAGTTTGGGCCAGTGATGTTCAGAGTTCTTTTCTGGGAGGTTCTGGAGAGTTCTTTGTTCCTCCAGGAAAGATCGAGAAATAGCTTACTGTTTTCCTTTTGGATAATGCTTCGTCCAGATGAGCTGCTGTCTCTGCACACAGCCCAGGTAAGCTGACTTACCAAGGAGGGTGGAGCTGTGCACAGTACAGGGAGCCTCCGCCAAGCCAGGCGCTGCACTGGACTCCCTCTGCCAGCCAGACCCTTCTCAGGTTTCAGCCAGCAGGAGCTGGGATTTGTTACCTGTGGCTAGAGATGGCGCAACTGAGCTGAGAGCAGGTTTTTATAAAAACATGTTGGTTTAATTGCCAATTTGTTACAAATGATTAACATCATGTGCCTTATTTAAATACTAAATATTTAAATATTACATTTCAGTGAAGGGGGCAGGGGTACAAAATTTTTTCAGTGAAAATTACGGTAAAGAAAGTGAAAATGAAAGACAAATGGGAAAGAATATTGTAGTGTGTGAGACTGAGGAGAGTCAGTCTCCTAATGTTCAAGGGCTTCTGTGATAAATAAGAAAAATAACAATAATCAGTAGAAAAATGGGCAAAGATCACAAATACTATAAGTAAACTGACTGTAAATGACTTTTACTAAACAAGTGTTTGTCGTCAGTCACAGTAAGAAGAATTTCCCTAAGTGGTAGAGTATGTTGGGATGGGGAAAGCGGTGCAGAAACAGGCAACTCATTTTGCTGATGGGAATATAAGTTGATTGACTCTCGAGAGCTTGTAGCCATTGTCATGCCAGGGAGGAGTACCAGCATGGCTGGAAGCATCAACTCAGAGATTCTGTGACACGTCCTTTCCTTCTATTGCGGCCAGGAGCTGGGCTGCGTCCAGGCATGCTGCTGCACTCAGTAATTATGGGATCATGGGTTTCCCACGCCCACTGCTTCAAGCCTTGTCCTCACCAGCAACTCTTTTATCTGGAAAAGAAAATATCTAAATAACTTTTTCAGTGTTTTCTGTCTTTCCTGGAGCCTTAATTAGAACTCCATTTCCTGCTTCCTCGTTTATGTGTTATTTCATTCATGCAGTAACAGTATGTGGGGATTTGAGGTCTAAGTGCTGTTTAGCAACATCTGAGTCCTTCCTGACATGGAACCCTAGCCCTCCAGGAAGAGATACTGAGAGAGAGGGAGAGGGAGAAGGAGGGGGAGGGAGGGGGGGAGAGAGAGAGAGAGACAATTTCCTGTATTCCTTCAGTGATCAACTTTTTTTTAAACAACAGCAGAATCCAAACAACTCTGATCTTTCATAGATCTGCAGTCTGTTCCCTCTGAGAGACTCTTTCAGTTACCTTGAAATTTTTTGTTTTGTGCCCAAAGCGAGCCTGATAGTGTCTGATGTTTTAAAATGTAACTCTGAGTCATATAAGGTCATTTTTGGAATATAAATATTATTTCCTGAACAAATGATTCTTTAGGGTTTTTCCAATCAACGGTTTTGTTTTCATCATGTAGCATTTTCACCTTAGTGTTTACTGCAACTTTTCCCTAAAGGGAGAGAGTTAATGTTTTTACATCAAGAGTTAAAGCACACAGACTTCTAGTGATTCTTGGATTTGTTTACAGGTAGAGTAAAAATGCTGTATCTAGCTGTTAGGTTTCAGAATCATCCCTTTCCCAAAAGTGGAGCCCTTGGGGATTGTAAAGAATGGAGAGCTGGGTCATGAAGATCCAAATTCTGTTTTAGAAAGCAGACAATGAGTTCTCTGAGCCTCAGTTTCCTCATTTGTGTTTTTTTTTTTTTTTTATTTGAGGCTAGGTCTCACTATGTTACCCAGGGTAGTCCCAATCCCGTGGACTCAAGCGATCCCCAGCCTCAGCCTCCCAGGTAGCTGGGATTACAGGAGTGCACGACCACACCTAGCTACTTTCCTCTTTTGTGCCGTGGGATGATGACACTCCCAGCAGCATGAACAGTAAAGAGCCATGTGGGCGGGATGTGTCCCCATGGTGTCACATGGTGTAGGTCTGGACCAGATGGTGGGGCTTGCTTTCCCAGATCTCACAACTTGGTGACGTGGTGCTATCTGCCTGTGATAGTGTTGGGTTTTGTTGGTTGTCCAGCATAATTATTAATAGCACTTCTGTTTTGCTTTCAGAAGTGTTCTAATTTGGTACCGGGCATGGTGGCGCATGCCTGTAGGTGGCAGTCTAGGAAGCCACGGCCGGGGCCAGGGATCACAGTTTGAATCCCGCGGGGGGCACGTAGCAAGACCTATTCCCCAAAAAATAGCTGGACATGGTGATGTGTACCTGTAATCCCAGATACCTGGGAAGCTGAGGCTGGGGATTGCTTGAGTCTGTGGTACCCCGGGCAACGTGAGCCTGTGGTTCCACAGGCAAAAATAGCAACACCTAGTCTCCAAAAGAAAAAAAAAATGTGTTTTAATTTGGACAGCAGTCATATGATCTTCCTAGTTAGAACCAGAGTGTTTTTAAATCCTGGTGAGTCTAAGAAATGAATCTGAGTCTTTTTGTCATGTTTCCTGTCCCTCACCTTGATGGTTGCCCTTGGGATTGTCGATTCTATGTGGAGAGCAGGGATTGTCGATTCTATGTGGAGAGGCAGGCTGTGGGTGTGTATCACGTGCAAGCACATGCCCTAATAACTGTATTTTTGTAGAAAGGGAGCTCTTCTATCTCTGAGGAAACAAATGACCATTTATTTTACTCTCTTCTCAGGCACCATTTGCAATCCTGGACCACGGAAGTCAATGTCTAAGCTGCTTTACATCCGTCTGGCACTCTTCCTGCCAGAGATGGTCTGGGCTACACTGGGGGCCACCTGGGTAGCAGATGGTGTTCAGTGTGACAGGACAGTTGTTAATGGCATCATTGCGACTGTCATTATCAGGTGAGGTCTTCTGTGTCTCTTTGTTCCTTGTTTCACAGATACTTGAGATACAGGTATAAATAAGCCTTTCTGGAGCTGGGCATGGTGGCTCGTGCCTCTAAGCTTCAGCCTATGAAGCAGCTGGGGCTAGAGATTGCAGTTCAAGTCCCGCTCAGGGTACACAGCGAGACCTAGTTCAAAAAAAAAAAAAAAACCAGCTAGGTGTGGTGGCGTACGCCTGTAATCCCAGCTACTTGGGAAGCTGAGGCTAGGGATTGCTTGAGTCCATGGTACCCCGGGCAACGTGAACCTGAGGTTTCAAGGGCAAAAATAGTGAGACCTTGTCTCAAAAAAAAAAAAATAAATAAACAAGTCTTTCTGAGCACCTCCAGAGAGCCAGTGCCTCAGACTTCCTAAAGAAGTTAGAAGTCGGACCCTCTGGGGAGAGCATTTCTCTCCACATGGGAAGTAACTACACTTATCAGTGTAATTTTTCTGGTTCTCATTTCGATGCATTCCCGCCCTTTTCTTACAAGAAAACTGGAAACCCAAACCACGACAAGATTAAGAAGAAACCAATGTCAGGAGTTGTATCAGGGAATAATGCACTGGGATAAAATTTTCACATAAAATAATATCTCCACAGTGACCTGGTTTCATCCCTGTGTTTTTTTTGAGACTAGGTCTCACTATGTTGCCTGGGGTAGTCCCAATCCCAGGGACTTAGGTGATCCCCAATCTCAGCCTCTCAGATACCTGGGATTACAGGCGCCTGCCACCACACCTGGCTGCTTTTTCGAGACCAGGTCTCTCAATGTTCCCCAGGGTAGTCTCAAACCCGAGAACTCCAGTGATCCCTGACCTCTTGCCTCCCAGCGCTTCGATTACAGGCGTGCTCCATCACACCTGGCAGGTTTCATCCCTGTTATCCATGAGGAAACGGACTCATCCTGGCGCTGCCCTATCCAAGGCTCACAGCCCAGGGCAGCCCCTTCAAAGAGCCGCCCCTGACAGTATGTCTTCGGGAGTCACAGAGCCCCGCACCCTGCCTGGATTTGTGAACAAAAGACCAGTCAGAGTATCCTGCTATGAGACGAAGTCCTTTGGGTGTTACCAGGAAGTACGCTGAGGCCCGAAAGAGAAAGGGCCATGGTCGGGGAGCTGTGGAGAACAAGTCACCTGCTACGAGGCGAAGTCCTTTGGGTGTTACCAGGAAGTACCCTGAGGCCCAAAGGAGAAAGGGCCATGGTTGGGGAGCTGTGGAGAACAAGTCAGCTGCGTTCAAGCCAGACTGCGTCTCCATCAGCACTTTCTTTTTTCTCCTGTGGTTTCTGCTTTCAAGGTTCTGGTCTCTGTAGAGCCTGTGTTAGGGATTTGTAAGAACTTTCTAGAAGAAGCAAGTCTCTCCCCTTAGCCGTTTCCAGAAGATCCCCATGGTTCCTTGGGAATGATAGCCACAATGTGTAGATGCAGCCAGAGGAGAGGCCTCTGGTAGCTGCCCCGCGCATGGCCACCATCCTCATTGAGCCTTTCCTCTCTGTCTGCAGCTGGATTATCATCGCCTCCACCGTGGTAACCATTATCATCGTCTTTGACCCGCTGGGGGGGAGAATGGCCCTGTATTCTTCTGCTGGCCCCAATCACCTGGACAGTTCTGAGTCTAGCCAGTTATTTAATGGCCTCAAGACAGCAGCTACCAGTGTGTGGGAAACCAGGCTCAAGCTCCTGTGCTGTTGCGTCGGGACAGACGACCATACTCGGGTTGCTTTTTCGAGTACGGCAGAGCTTTTCTCAACCTACTTCTCAGTAAGCTGCGGGTCTGGTTCGGTCTCCTCTTTCTGTTTGAGTCGGTGCTTCTTGTGTTAAGATGAGGACTCCACGTTTTGAGCTAGTCCCCTGCTCACATGAACTGACTCCTGGAGTTGTGTAACCTGTGTAGGTACAGGAGGGAAACACTGCCCTGGGGTGAGGGCTTGCACTGCTGGGGAGCTCACTGAGGCCTGTGCTGCAGCTCCAGCCCCAGCCACACAACCTCACATACCTGTTCATTACACTGTCTGGAGTTTGAATCCATTCTTGGGGAACTAAATGATGGAGCCTGTCCATTTTGGGATTCATTTGCCAGTTGTATTTCCCTTTGTGCTCCATCCAGTGATGCTTAGAAGAAATGGGTGTCACTTACCCAAGGTGGTATTAACCTTGATTTCCCGATGCTTAGATTGTAATGGGAAAGATGCATGATCTACCTTTGAAGCAAAGTTTGAATAGTTCATTGTAATGCTGAATGGTATCAAAACTCTGGAACAATTTCTTTGATTTGAAAATACTTGTTTTCCTTCTGCATCCAGTGTGTGGTTTTGTCCTGTCATAAAATGTCCTCTGATATGCTGTTGTTCTGTTTAGTGTTGAGTCCTCGTATAGGAGAGCAGTTCTTGTGGCGTCCTGTGTCCCTGCTGGCCTCCCTGTCACCCCCCTGTGGGGTCTGCCTTGGTCCTGGGCGGGCCCCACAGCTGCACAGCAGTCTCCACACTGTGGCTGGCACTTTGTCTCCCTAAAGTAGTTTAGAAGCGTTACAACCGGGCTGGGCATGGTGGCTCGTGCCTGTAAGCTTCAGCCTATGAAGCGGCCGGGGCTAGGGATCGCGGTTCAAGTCCCGCCTGGAGCCCGTAGTGAGACCTAGATCCAAAAAAATAGCTGGGTGTGGTGGTGCACGCCTGTAATCCCAGCTACCTGGGAAGCTGAGACTGGGGATTTCTTGAGTCTATGGTACCCTGGGCAATGGGAGCCTGCGGTTCCATGGGCAAAAATAGCGAGACCTAGTCTCAAAAAAAAAAAAAAGAAGAAGCGTTACGACCATTAACGGGAAGGAGAGAACCTGGCTTTTCATTCAGGCTGTCTTAATGTCTTAATGTGCATCACAGACAGAACTGATGGCTCTGGTTAGGGCTGGGAGCCCTGGAGGATCCAGCCTCCTCCACACCCCTCATGAAGGCGAAGATGGAAGTTAGGCTCCAGAAGACACACATTGCTGCTTTCCTAGTTTGCAGTTCTTTTTGAGGCTGGCTCTACCCAAGAAGCCTAAGTTCAGTTTCCGGAGTCTCTACCACAGACTGTTTAACAAAACCTCCACCCCCTCTCAAGCAGTGAATTAATTATTACTACAAAATGGAGAATTTATCCATTTATCGGCCCCATTTTATAAAAGATCATGAAGTAATTTAAAAATGGCTAAGTCACTTGACACGAAATTTGGAAATAGAGCTCAATAAAGTGTTTATATTTGCCAGAGGAGTAGCCTGAGGGCGACATAGGAAAACATGAAGCTCACGCATGTGCATGCAGGCACATGTGAGCTATACAGAACTGGACTTTGAAGAACTCATGGGCTAGGTTTCCTGAGAAGCCATATGTTTTCCATCCAGGACACAGACCTGGTGCCCAGTGACATCGCTGCAGGCCTCACACTCCTGCACCAGCAACAGGACAACATCAGGAATAACCAGGATCCTGATGAAGTGATCAGCCACTCCCCAGGACCTGAACAGGTAGGCCCAAGCCATTCACCTGCATGTGCATGCACCCATCTGTTCATCCATCAGCAGTTTCTAGCAGGAGCAGTTGGCTTAGAACTTGATTTGTGGCTTCTGCTGTTTGTAATTTTTTGCCTGTTGGGTACGGCATTTTCTTATCCCCTGGAGTTCAGGTGGAAGGAGCACATTCCTGGCCAGTGCACGTACTTTTTTTTTTTTTTGAGACTAGGTCTCGCTGTTTTTGCCCATGGAACCGCAGGCTCCTGTTGCCCATGGTACCACAGACTCAAGCAGTCCCCAGCCTCAGCTTCCCAGGTAGCTGGGATTACAGGCGTGCGCCACCACATCCAGCTATTTTTTGGGACTAGGTCTTGCTGTGTTGTCCCAAGCAGGACTTGAACTGTGATCCCTAGCCCCAGCCGCTTCATAGGCTGAAACTTAGAGGCACGAGCCACCGTGCCTGGCTGCCAGTGCACTTTCTATTGTATTTTTAAAGCACTCTCTTTTAGGAAGTTGGTTTTTGGAGTCTGCCTGTCAAAAACTGTCCCTCTGGGATGGGCTCTTCCATGCTGCTTGCTTTTCTTCCCTGGACCTGGGGAAACAGATCAGCTTTGCCTGGTGGTATTTTTCCTGCCACAGGCTTTTATGCATTAGAGAGAGGAAATCGCACACAGTGACTCTCACTGCTTTATCCAGGCATCTAGTTCTTAGCAGCTCAGTGGTGTGGAAATCTGCTCACCTGCGTGGCCTGCTAGTCGCCACTTGCCTCTAACAGGAAGTCACCAGCCCGTTCCACTGAAGGTTATTGGGTTTTGCTGTTAAATCCCGCCACGCCTGCTGCATTCCTCTAGGAGGAGGGTACCCCTTAGTCTTTCTTGGGGACCACTTTTCCCTCTGCAAGTCCTCTAAGAAGTTTCATTGGCAGACAAAGGGAGGGGAGAAAAGGGAATTTGAGTTCAGGTGTAAGATCTTGAGTTCAGGCATCTTAATCATTTCCATAATGGGGGCCGGGCATGGTGGCTCGTGCCTGTAAGCTTCAGCCTATGAAGCGGCCGGGGCTAGGGATCGCAGTTCAAGTCCCGCCTGGGGCCCGTAGCAAGACCGAGTTCCAAAAAATAGCTGGGTGTGGTGGCATGCGCCTATAATCCCAGCTACCTGGGAAGCTGAGGCTGGGGACTGCTTGAGTCTGTGGTACCCCAGGCAACGAGAGCCTGCGGTTCCACGGGCAAAAATAGCAAGACCTAGTCTCAAAAAAAAAAAAAAATGGGTTTTCCAAATAATGGGTTTTCCAAAACAAAAACCTTTTCTTCTCTTACAGGAAACTGACTTGGACAAAGAATTAGAAAACTGCCACCACTACATGCAGTTCGCAGCTGCCGCCTATGGGTGGCCTCTCTATGTCTATAGAAACCCATTTACAGGACTGTGCAAGATCGGTGGTGACTGGTAGGTTGACTCAGCCTGAGGCCTCCCTTCTCCTTCTGGTTGCTTGCTAGGGTACCTGTTCTTTAGTTCCTAAAAATGGTCATTCTACCTAAAGAAATACTTCCCATTTTGAAAAATACTTCACATACATGCAGGAGCGGTAAAAGAAGGCCTCTGCATTCTTTATCTGTAACTGGCTGTGACTAGTCAGTGTCGACACTGCTGCACTCAGCTCAGCCTGTGTCTCTTGTCTGTGGTCATGGCTGTGACCCACTGCTGTCTTGCTACTCCACTGTCCACTCAGCACCAGAATATTGTTAAGAATGTGAACTTTCCTTTACCTAACTACAGTGTAATTTAAAATTCCACAAGTGTATTATTAATAGCTAATTTATAACTTGCGTTCAGATTTTCCTTTGTCCCCAGGACTACTTTCCCTTTCAGCTCTTTTCCTTCACTTCAGATCTGTGTGCTGTATTTGGTTGTCATCTCACTGTCATTTCCCTCCATTTGGAACAGTTCCTCAGTCACTGTCTCTTCTGTGATGTTGGCATTTTGGAGAAGATAGTCCAGATATTTTGTAGACTGCTCCTCCATTTGTCCAGTGGTGTCTTCATGTTCAGGTTCGGCTGTGTGTTGGTGACAGGAAAGTCACAGGCATCCTTCTCCAGTGTTCTGTGTCAGGTGACTGCTGGCCCTCTTGTCCATCTCTGGCCATGTGAGGGTCCCTCCCATTTTTGAGTTAATGTACTGTTTGAATAGGTAAGGCAGTGATGTGATTCTAGAGTTAGAACTCCAGTAAGATGCATATGCAGAACGTTTATCTTTTAAAGGCTATTCTGTGTCAGCTTGTGTCCTGAAAGTTGTACGTTCTGCCCCTCACGTGTACTGAGAAACAGGACAGCGGGGATCAGTGTTCCTTGATGCCCAGCTCGGTGGCACTGTCACACCTCTGCCTTCTTCTTATAGCTGCAGAAACAGGACAACAGAATATGACTTGGTTGGCGGTGACCAGCTCCACTGTCACTTCGGCTCCATCCTACACACGACGGGGCTGCAGTACCGGGACTTCATTCACATCAGCTTTCACGACAAGGTAGAGTAGAACATGGGTTCATCACTTCTTCTGGGTCCTGGGGTCTTTGATCCTGGTGGAATTGTTCCCTGGGACATTGTGCATTAGACACATAGACATTCACATTTTCAGCCACAAATTTCGGATGTAGTGCCCTCCTCCCCTTGAAGTTCAAACAGGATTCACATAAATGTAGCAGAAGTCTTCAGAGAAACCAAACTACTGTGTTTCACGTGAGTCTGTTTATTCTCTATTGCAGAGGAGTGTGGCATGTGATGTTGATCCCACACAGGTTTCTGGGCTGATGAGTCCTCGTTCGGTCAGCTCCAAGTGTGATCATGTTGAGCAGCAGGCCCACACACAGTGGGTGCAGTAGTGACCCGGGTAGGTAGTGACCAGACCGAGGCCAGTTCTCCGGCAGAGCCCTGCTGGTTCTCAGATGCACCACAAAGATCACTAGTTTAGCACGGTGGCTCTCAAACTTGCTGCCTCACAGAACCTCTTGGGCAACTTTCAAAATGCCTGAAGCCCATGCCATTTAAATTAGAATCTTGGCAGCACGACGCCAGCTCATGAGCCCACCAAGGCATCTTCCAGTCAGACAGCTTTGGAAACCACTGGTGCAAGCCGCTCCATCTCACTGGCTCCTTGTCCCAGACCCTGCTCTGACCCTTCCTCCCTCTGCCGCCTCCTCAGCCTTAAACATTTCACTTCACTACTAGGGTCTACTAGTGTTTAAATGTATTTTGCTTTGTCACATCTCCTGCTACATTAATTGTCTTCATTATTCTGACTTTGTTTTACAACATGCAATTCTCTCACATATTTTGCTGTAAGTAGCAGTAGTTCATCTTTGCTTAGGACTGAGTAGTATTCCATTTGTGATATACCACATCTTGATCCAGCCCCCATCAGGAGGGTGTATCCATGTCCTGCTATAAATAATGCTACAGTAGACATTATAGAGCATCTAATTTTTTTTATTTTAGTATTTCACGTTTTTTGAAGAGTGGCACTGCTGAGCTTTGTGGGATTTTCATATTTTAGGGTAAATCCAGGTCACTTTCCAGAACAATTATACCAATTTACATTCCCACCAGCAGTCTGATGGGGGTACTCTCTCCACATCCTCTCCGGCACTTTTTGTTGGGAGTTTTTTTATTTTATTTTTATTTTTTTTTATTTTTTGAGACTGGGTCTTGGTATTTTTGCCTGTGGAACCGCAGGCTCTCGTTGCCCGGGGTACCACAGACTCAAGCAATCCTCAGTCTCAGCTTCCCAGGTAGCTGGGATGACAGGCGCACGCCACCACGCCCAGCTAGTTTTTTGGAACTAGGTCTCGCTACCAGCCCCAGGCAGGACTCAAACCGCGATCCCTAGCCCCGGCCGCTTCATAGGCTGAAGCTTACAAGCACGAGCCACCATGCCCGGCGGGAGTTTTTTTAATATGAGCTGTTCTCACAGGTGTGAAATGGTAGCTCATTGTGGTTTTAACCTGCATCTCTTACTGGAAACATTTATGGACATTTTTTCAGGTATTGGCCTTCTGGTAAATTGTCATTTCAGACCTGCCCATTAACAAGTTAATTTTTTACTATTAAGTTGAATGGCTTTTAAAATATCTCTTGTGTATTAACTAACTAACTAACCCTTGTTGGCTCTGTAATATGTAAATATTGTCTCCCATTAGGCAGGATGTCGTCTCAATCTACTTATATTTTGTTTCACTGTGTAAAAGCTTTTAACTTGAGGTAATCCCAACAGTTTTTGCTTTTATTTGCTTTGGAGCTAAATGTCCATAGATCTTTATCTTTGATGTCAGGGGATGATTCATCAAAACTTTCATCTATTTTATTCTTGAAGGTCTTAAATCTGTGTTTAATCCATGTAGAATTTACCTTTGTGTATGGTCTTGGAGAATGATCTTTTATATATGGCCAACACCATTTGTATAATTGGGACTCCTTTATCATGAATAGAGTATTGATATGTATGTTGATTTATTTCTGGGTTTTCAGTTCTATCCCATTGATCTGTGTGTCTTGTTATGACAGTACTGTATCATTTTAATGACTCTTGCTTTGTGGTATAAAGTCAGGTAACATAGTGCTTCCTCTTTTCTCCTTTTTTCTCACGATTGCTTTTTGAGGCCTTTTGTGGTTCCATATAAAGTCTACTATTTTTTCAACTTGAGGAATGCTGCTGGTATTTTGATGGGGACTGCGTCAAATGTGTGTGCAGCTTTTGATATAATGGTCACTTTCATAGTATTGCTTCTCCCCATCCATGAGGTGGAATGTCTCTGTGTCATCATCTGAACCCTTTAGTACTGTCTTGTAGTTTTCACCTCCTTGGTTAGGTTGACTCCTAGAGACTTGATTCTTTTGGAAGTGATTGTGACTGGGTAATTTTCTTAATGTGTTTTATTCTCCTTGTTTGTTTGTATATAAAAATACATCAGACTTTCGTGTGCTGCTGGAGTCTTCGAGAACAGCACTTGGTGGTCCTCGCAGGGGATGACTCGCTACAGAACTGGGTGTGTCATTAACACCCTGGTGATGCTATGGGGCCGTAGTGAAGGAGGAGAAGTTAGTAACCTCTGTGAACAGTAGTAGATGTGACTGGGGGTCAGAGAGGCAGGAAAGGAAAATGAAGGAGGCTTCGTGGAGCCCAGTTTGATGGGCTCTAAGCCATGGGGAAGATGGGCCTCTCAGTACAGTAGTGCCTGGTAAAATATGAAGGGACAGGAAAGCAAAGATATTTTTTCACCTGTATGTCACAGAGCAGCTCTAGCCCATGCCTGGGTCCCCATATACTGTCAGCTCATGTTCTGAGGGGTTGGGATTTCCTTGCCATGGTGAGCTATGTTGTGAGCTGTGCGGGGCTGACCTAACACTCTGGAACAGGTGCACGCCTTCCTAACGAAACTCTCAACTACTGTGTCTCTGCCTCAGGTGTACGAGCTCCCCTTCTTAGTGGCTCTGGACCACAGAACAGAGTCTGTCGTGGTGGCTGTGAGAGGAACCATGTCTCTCCAGGTCAGAAGTCAACCCCTCTGGTTGGTACTGAGGTGGGAACGGGCAGCTTGGCCAGCAGGCTACGAATGACCTGTCCTCTGCCAGAACTGGGGGACATACTCCTAAGTTACAGCATCATAGAGGAAATGAGGACGCCAGTCCAGGTTGTAAAATACTCCTTTTGAAAAACTGAACAGATGAGCTTCTTTCAGTTGAACAATATCAGGGACAGATGCCCACAGGCTGAGGTCTTGCTCAAGGAGCTCCTGTGGGGATGCCTGCTGGACCTGCCTTGAGGTGCAGGCCAGGCCTGTAGCCTCCGCTTTCGGCTCCGAAAGCTAGAATTGGGTAGTAAGTTAAGCAGCCATCTCACAAGTCACAGAGCTGTGACCACCTGCACCACCAATTCCTATTCCCCATCAGTTCCTGTTCCCTGTCAGCTTTCTCAGCCTGTCCTGAGGCCCGCTCTCTCTAGATACTGCCTGAACACCCCTTCCCAGCCCCGCAGAGACCCTCCTCCCAACCTGCCCCTCCTACGCCTCTGCCCTTTAGAGACACTGGACAACTTGCTTCTTTGGAAATTTTCCTCTTGCCATGTCTGTGGTGTCTTCCTGGTCTCGTCTTGGCAGACTCTCGGTTTCATTTCCTGATTCTTCTCTGCTGGCCCAGGAAATGTAGTCAGACCTCAGCCCTTTTCCGTTTGCTCTGGCTCGGGCAGGGACCACAGCTCTACCTGTTGACCAGGACCCCACACCTGCAGCCCCTGGTCTCCCAAGAAACTCCAGAGAAACCAGGCCTCCTTCTAGAGTGGCTCTTCCTCCTTGGTCCCCCTCCCCCACTCACAGACACACACACACACACACACACACACACACACACACACACACACACACACTGATTATTCAGGTTCCCCCCATGCCTGTGAAAGACACAGAGGCGTGGTCTTGTATTTCTCTCCTTACTCACTGCCCAGCCTATGGAGTTTCTGCCTTGTCACCTGTCTCTAGTTCCTCCTCTTCCACGCAGTACACTTTCTAGAACACAGCTCTTACCACTACTCACAAACCTCCAGCACTGCTTTGAATAGAGTTCACGTTGCTCATCACAGCTTTCTGGGTCCTTCCTGACCTGACCCCAGCCTGCCTTTTCAGTTCCTGCCCCAAACTCAGCATGCCCTGATTCTCAGCCCTGCCACGCACAGTCTTACCTGGGGCTCTGTAGCTCATGCGAATGTGGAACCCCCCATGTGTCCAGGCACACACAGCCTCAGCTCTGCCCACAGCTGCTTGCCCGTGTCGGACGTCTCTACCTGGGGTCTGCTACTCCCTTGGGAGAGGCTGCCCACTTTGCCCCTCTGGCTCCTAACAGCGACTTTCCCTTCTAGTCTCATAAAGCCCCCCGCTCCATAGTGCCTCTGCTCAGTCTGGTGTCTTTGTTCTCTATGTTTCAGCAGCATTAGCTGAACCCTTTGAGGAGTGAAACTGTCCTTTAGTTCAGATCCCTGGTACAGGGCTCTGTGCCTCAGGTGCAGTGAGGGTGGCAGTGGGGGTGCCTGAGGTTCCTCAGGAGCTGCCTGGCTCCTCTCCCACATCAGACATCCCAGTCAGCTCTCAACAGGGTGACTGGGAAGCTGTCCCATCCCTCGTGGGCCACAGGGACCCGCCACCAGCTGCAGATAGTCAGGCTCGCCCACCGATGACCCTTCTTCTGATGCCCCCTTTACAGGACGTCCTGACAGACCTGTCGGCAGAGAGTGAGACCCTCAACTTAGAGTGTGAGGTGCAAGACTGTTGGGCACACAAGGTAGGATTCCTGGGGGTTTGGGTCTGGAATGTTCCATGGAGGAGAAACTCAAAGGGACCAAAATTTTCCCAACTCTGAATCTTCTGTCGATGCCAAACACAAGTGCCCCTGTGAAGTAGTGCCATGCAGAGCAAGCACCGTGTTTTTGTAGCATGGGTTCTCGCAACGCCCCTCTGAGACTGTTTTTGAGGAAAGAACCAGCAGGTCAGAGGAATCAGGTGGATTGCAAGAGCCACAGTTACTACTGGGATAAGTGTCAGCCAGACCTGAACCCCTCAGAATTAAATGAATGCATCAGTGCAACACAGAGCAGCCCAAGGCTGACTGACCGGCCCCAGCCCCCACCAGGCAGACACTGTCAGCACTTTGCTATGTGTCATTCCGTAGGTTTTTGTCAGATGGCACAATACCCAAGTTCTTGTTTCGCTCCTGCTGTGCTGAGAGGGTGGGGTGCATTCCCGAAGCTGGTCTAAGTGCGAAACAGCACGTTCGCCATTTTAGTCATTTGTAAGTGTGCAGTTCAGTGGCATCTCATCCACTGCGGTGCACCCACCACTACACCCAAAACTCTTTCCTTGTCCCAAACCACTCTGCCCTCACTGAGCAACACCCCACCCTTTGGAACCACTACCCTGTCTCTGAATCCACCAGTTCTAGGAACCTCATCCAAGTGGAGTCTCGAAGTACGACCCTGCTCCCCCAGCGCAGCATCCCCAGGGCCTGTCCCTGCTGTCTTGTGTATAGGACTCACCCTATCTGGTGGCTGAGGACATGCCATTGGCTGCCGCCTTTTCCGCTCAGAGTTAGAGACGTGTGTGCACAGGTAACCCTGAGTCCCGGTTTTCAGCTCTTTTCGACAGACACCCAGAAGATTGCAGGGTCTGATGTTATTTCCATATTTGACTTTTTGAGGAACCATAAGGCTGTTTTTCTTCTATAGCTGCACAGTTTTGCACCCCACCGCAGTGTTTGAGGGTTCCCGTTTCTCCACATCTTGTCAACACTTTCCCATTTTTTGATTCTACCCTTGCTGGTGGGTCTGAAGTGGTATCTCGCTGTGGTTTTGGCTTGTTTCCCTGATGTCTAATGAGGCTGCAGAGCTGAGTGTTTTAACACTTATGGGAACGTCTGGAACGATTCCCTACACCAACTTCAGCAGCTGCTTCTGGGGAGGTCATCAGGACGTTGGGGGTGGAGTGCAGTAGGCTGATACTGTTTTTTGTGCAGTTCATGTGTATTTTTAAACAAAATTGTATTACTTTGGTAATAACCATTTTATTTAAGAAGATGCGAGAGAGACAGGCAGAGTACTTCATTTTTATGAAGCTGTGTCACAGCCAGCTCACAGCTGTCTAGGGGCGAAAGCAGTGTCCTGCCTGGACAGCCTACAGTGAGGAACCGTGGTGGAGGCTCTTGTCTGCTGCCAATCAGAAACTTACAGTCCTGGGACTGTCACTTTTCCCCTTTCTCCGTCTTCTTGTGCCTCAGTTTACAGGTGTCCCCTTTTAACGATGAAAAAAAAATCTTAAAGCATATGAAAAGGACACACAAAGCAGCTCATATGCTGCCTCCCATGTGGTGGGCTCCATCTTCCAGGAATTTGGCTGCAGGTGGCTTTCTCCAGCCACACCTGAGGCCCCTGGAGCACCAGCTGCAGTTCCATTTCTTAGCTTTCCTTCAGTGACTTTTACCAGGGAGGCAGCTGCCCCAGGTCTGCGAATGGACATTGCGCTCCGCCTCGGCTTGGGCCGGCCCCACCTGGAGTGCCAAGCTGCCCTGTGTGGGTCTGTGTTGTCTCAGCAGCTGTGGTCTGTGTTCCATTTGGCTTGGCCTGCGGAGCCAGACTGCTGGTGGATGCCTAACAAATGGGGAAGGCTGTTGATGGCTTTTCAGGGGCATAAAGGGAACCAGGAGCTGTCAGGCCGTGCTCTCACAGTTGCTCAGGACCTTGAAGCCTCCTTCTCCTGACTTTTATGCTGCCAGCTCAGCGTTCTGCTCAGGATTTTAGCCTGAGTGACACCGCAGCTACCTTGGCGGCACAGACCCCTGCCCTCGATGGAGAGGTCAGCGCCTGGGGTCCAGGCCTACCTTGCCCTCTCGTATGGGAAGTGCTCCAGAGACAGTGTTGACCAACTGGAACTGTTGGAACTGTTTAATTATCAAGGATCCTGTTTCTTAGACAACTGTATGTTAGAAAGTTTTACTTTTTTTTTTTGAAATTTTAAACCAAAACCTGATCTCCCTGGAAGTCACTCTGGTGGTCTCAGCTTAGGTTTTGCAGGAACAGAGGCTGCTCAGTGTCACTTTTGGGACTTTTGGCATCATCTTAAAATATCTCCATTTATAACCTGCCCAACCATACGGACTGGGCTGAACGTGCACAGCAGAGCCCTGAGTGGCTGCAGGAAAAGCTGTGGCAAGAGATGCACTGATGTGGAGAGCTGTCCCTGACGTCACCCTTCCTCTCAGGGAGACGAGTTTTGAGTACCCGCTGGGTGCCACGTCTGCCAGGGGGGGGAAGCCGTAGCAGGGCTGTGGCTGCTGAGCCTGATGCTCCCTGCTGTTGATGAGACTGGCCATTTTCTCATGTCTTGATGGAAACGCCATCTCTGACGCTCACTAACCAGCTCCTTTGCGTGTTTAGGGCATCTCTCAGGCCGCCAGATATGTTTACCGTCGACTCATCAACGATGGGATTTTGAGCCAAGCCTTCAGCATCGCCCCGGTGAGATTTTACTGAACTTGACTTTCGCTTTTCTGTCATTAGCTGTCTTTAACCTTGACTCGCTGCCTTTGTCCACTAGGAGTACCGGCTGGTCCTCGTGGGGCACAGCCTGGGGGCCGGCGCTGCTGCCCTGCTGGCCATCATGCTGAGACCTGCCCACCCACAGGTCCGCTGCTACGCCTTCTCCCCGCCCCGGGGGCTGCTCAGGTGCGTCCGTTGCTTGCAGGTCCTGGGCTGAGACTTGGCTTTTGTGATTATATTTCATCCCCTGAAGTCGAAGACTGGATAGCTTTCCCTAAGGCTCTGCCCATAGCTTCGATTTCCTAAATGACAGAGCTAAGACTCATTGCTAATTTTTTTTTTTTTTTGAGACTAGGTCTCGCTATTTTTGCCTGTGGAACCGCAGGCTCTCGTTGCCCGGGGTACCACGGACTCAAGCCATCCCCAGCCTCAGCTTCCCAGGTAGCTGGGATTATAGACGTGCGCCACCACGCCCAGCTGTTTTTTTGGAACTAGGTCTCACTACGGGCCCCAGGCGGGACTCGAACTGCGATCCCTGGCCCCGGCCGCTTCATAGGCTGAAGCTTACAAGCACGAGCCACCGTGCCCGGCTCATTGCTAATTTTTGATGAATGTGAAAAGTACATCTTTCTTTTCTGACTCAGCTCACTTCTTTCGGAACTGTTCTGTGTCGCCTTTTGCCCAGGTGGTGACAGAGCTGTGTAGACGCACTCCACTGCATGTCTCTGACCTCTCGTGCACATCTTGTGCGTCTTTCTCTCGTGCTGTGTTCTGTGCGTTTTATTCACACCTGTTTGCTAGTCACTAATTCTTCGACTTATGATCATATGTACAACTGTTTGTTTTGTTACGGGATTTCATATAGCAGACCTAACAAAAGTAAATAGTGTCAAGAACCCCCACTTAATCAGCATCAGTAATTCATTAAAATACCATGATTGCGTACACCCAACCCTGCTTCTCAGATGCCCCTTGCAGGATGACTCCGAGCAAGTCTGAGACGTTTCATCTATAAATACCTTGACCTATCTTTGAAGAACAGGAATCTTAAAAATTTATAATTCCTTGATTCCAGTTTTGAGCACATTCTCCCAATTCTCTCTTATGTTTCTCACATTGGATGTTGTGAACTTGTCTTGAAATGCAATCCTTTCCTTCTACCTTTATTTGCTAAAAATGATAATGAACTTTTCCTCAAGCATTTGATGATTCTGGGTTATAATTTACTCAGAAAAGAGTTCATAAACACTTAAGTCTTTCATAAACACTTGAGTCTTTCCTTTTACCTCGCAGTGGTGGGTGCCATGACTCACACTCGCGCATCCCCCAAGGCGGGCATTCTTTGAAGCATCTTTTATAGGGATGGGAGCTTTGTGTGTTGGCACATCAGTCACTCTGTTGGCATTCAGGCTCATCCTCGGCTGGGAGAGGTCCTTCAAACCAGGCCCCTCGCCATCCCATTCTGATGTCACCCTTGTCCGTGTTTTCTTGCTTTCTGATAGAACAAAATATTGTCACATTTTGGCCCAGTTCTCCCTCTGGAACCCAGCCTGTCCCGGGAGTCGTGGAGTGGGGCACTGTGGAGCCTGTTGTCTGGGCTCACTGTGGAGTCCATGTTAGCGGGCTCTGGGGGAAGGTGCTTTGCTTGTATTGATGCCTCCAACTTGAAGATCAGCTTTTTAAAAATTATTCAGCTATATAATTGGTTTTTTATTGAAACTGTGTATTATGCTAAAAATGTTTCCTTCCTTGAATTTGTCATTTGCCTTCCCCTGTCTCTGTTTCTTTGTCCGTCTGTACACGCACCCCTGCATGTGTGTAAATTTGGCCATTCCAGTGGCACGCGCTTGAGCATTTTTTCCATCCGTCTCGTTATAGGTGATGTTCCCATAGGGTTGTACAGCCGATAACCATTGAATTTTCAGTCACTGAAATTCAAGTCTCTGCATGCTGGCTGTGGTGGCGCACAGCTTTAATCCCAAACCTAGGATGGGAGGTGGAGACTGGGAATCACTTGAGCCCAGGGTTCAAGACCCGCCCGGGGCAACATAGCAAGACCTAGTCTCAAGTAGCTGGGGATGGTGGCGCGCACCTGTAATCCCAGCTACCTGGGAGGCTGAGGCTGGGGAGCACTTGAATCTGGGGTATCCCGGGCACTCAGCAAGACCTACCCTAAAAAAAATAATCAAGTCTCTGCTAGTTACTCTCCTATTAGGTGTGTTTATTTCACCTGGCTTTTAATTGTAGGGATTGCTTTTGTTGTTTAATTTTGCTTTATAATTATATAGAACAGTAACCTGGCTACAAAGCCAGGTACTTTTAGAGAAACCTACTTTCCAGTAATGTCCTTTCTCCTGCACCAGAGGCAACTATTCCTAATAGCTGACCTGTGCTGATCCCATGAGTGGGGATCGTGCAGGTGATGCTGAGTGGATGCGTTTTATGAGCAGGTGCTCTCTGTGGATGGGCATTAGGGCTCTTTTCAGCCTCTGCTGCTACAGATTGCCACTGTGATGCTGTTTTCACGTGGGTCTTTTGATGCTTTTGTCAGCACATACAGGGAGATTCCTCCACGTGGGGTTGCTAGGTCAAAAGTCAGATGTTTGTCCTTGGTCCATGTTCCTGGTGGACCAGCCAGCTGGTGGCTCTCCTTCAAGTCCAGTTTTATTTTCTTTCCCCTCCGAGGACAGAGAATAGGGTTGATGTGTGAAATTTACCTGACAAAGTTACTGGATTTCTCTTTGAAGCCTTCTAGGCAGATAATCAGTTTCACTATCTTAACTTTTTCTTTCTTTGAAATTCCAGCAAATCCCTTTATGAATACTCGAAGGACTTCATTGTGTCCCTTGTCCTGGGCAAGGATGTGATTCCCAGGTAAACACTGCTAGAGACTTCTTCTGAGTTTGGGCGTCGAAATGACCAAACACAGCCTCAACCTGATTTTTTGCTGAACAGGTTAAGTGTGACTAACTTGGAAGATCTGAAGAGGAGAGTCTTGCGAGTGATCGCTCACTGCAATAAGCCTAAGGTAATTTGAGGGTTTGGGCCCACCTGCAGGCCCTATCAGGCCTTGGAAGGACATTCTAGGCCCCGCCTCTCACCCCTGGGTGCCTGACACTGTGCTGGAAGTGCCACTTCTCTGGACTCCTATCTGGAGCATAGAGATGATACACGCAGACACAAGTGGCTACATTCAGTGCCCGCAGCACCCCTGGCTGTAAGGTACTGGACTGGAACGAACCCGAACCCTGTTCTGGTGAAGTGCATTGTTTCCTGTCCTATTTATTAGGCCTGTCTCATGACCAACTTTTGATCCCAAAGCTTAGATCAGGAGGGAGATGTGTTCTTGATATGACTGACTGGTCACTTCTAGGGTCTAGAAAGACTCTCACCTCTGTTTGAGCTTTCCCAGACTCAATAAGCTACCGAACAGGAACATCCTGCTTCCAGGTAATAGGGAGCCCTGTAGATGAGTTCTGACAGAAATATGCACCAAACATGGTTAACTTTAGGGAATGGGATCAGAGAAGATTTCCTCTTTCACCTTTGTTTTCTGACACTTTTGGACTTTTTTGCAGCTGAATTTTCTGCTTGTGCATTACATTAACTCCCCAAAAGTCTTAAAAATTAACACTTAAATGTCTTTAAGGGAAGAATAAAACTGGTTGGGAGAATTGCTTGAATGAAAAAAAGGATAATTTCACCTCAGTCTACCCGATTTGGTTTTCAAATACTGCTGCTAGCGTGCTTCTTTGTCCAGCAGTTTGGGCTCATAGACCTCCGCCGGCCTAAGACCCACAAAACCAGACAGCTAGGTGTGGGGGTTCGGGCTCACTGCCCCCAGCACTGACAGGGAGACCAAGAGGGCTCTGGTGACCAGCGCCTCAGAATGACAAGTCTGTCTTTCTTGGGTCTCATCTTCAGTACAAGATCTTGCTGCACGGGTGCTGGTATGAGTTGTTTGGAGGGAACCCTGATAACTTCCCGACAGAGCTGGATGAGGGCAACCAGAGTGATCTGACACAGCCTCTTCTAGGGGAGCAGAGCTTGCTGACACACTGGTCCCCAGCATACAGCTTCTCCAGCGACTCTCCTCTGGAGTCCCCCACCAAGTACCCCCCTTTGTACCCTCCGGGCAGGATCATCCACCTGGAGGAAGAGGGCACTTCAGGAAGGTGAGTCTGGGTGGTGGGGGCAGAGCCAGACCTGGTGTAACCTGCTCGCCACCAAGGAAAGTGCGCACAGGCACACACATGGGGCCACACTGAAAGTGAAGCTGTCTGTGCAAGTTCACTTTTTCTCTTTTCCAGGCTTTGCAGCTGCTCAGCTGCTCAGTACAGTGCAAAGTGGTCAAATGAATCAGAATTCGGCAGAATACTCATTGGCCCCAAGATGCTCACAGACCACATGCCAGACATCCTGATGAAAGCTTTGGACAGCGTGGTCTCTGACAGAGCCACCTGCATCTCCTGTCCAGCCCGAGGAGGCGTCAGTGTAGATGTGGCATAACCGGGACTCTGGAAATTGCCAGGCATTGTTCTTAAACTGACTTATCCCAGTGATCCTCATGATGCCAGGTTCTTGGATGTCATCAGAAAGGAACTTGGATATAAACTCAGTTATGTGCCCAGTGACTGAATAATCTGAAAAATGATTCTGATTATAGGAGTCGGGAGAGAGCTTGAGGACTGGGCAGGCCCTTTGGGAGGCCCTTTCCCATTGGTCCTGGCACCCTGATACCTGCCCCAGGAAAGGGCAGGCTGCACCAGCTGGATTTAAAGCCCGGATGTATCTGCAGACACCCAAGCACCCTTTCCACTGCTGCTGCCTCACCGATGCTTAGAGGCTGAAGTGGGTCTACAGGTGTGCAGCTTACTTCGCAGATTGGGTTTTCAGGACTAGATTAACTCACAGTACTCAGCCCTGAAGGTGCAGATGGGTTTGCACCTGGGTGGCTCAGTGGTCAGCCCTGAGTGCCAACTAGGAATCGAAGCTAAATCAAGTCAGGGGCACCAGTCAAGTCAGCAGCAGCTCCTGCCCTCTGAACAGCAGCAGTCCCCAGTGTTCATGCTGTGGTTTCAGCCACACCAAGACCTTTTAATCCTTGTGTCACATTCTGACTCTTGGAGGGCAGCCAATGGATTCAGACGGAGTGAAGGAAATAAAGCACTCACCACCTGTCACTAGTGTCTGTAGTGATGATTCCTAGTGGATGTTTCCCAGAAAGTATTGTACTGGTTGGCACCGTTTTAAATGTTTGTTAACCGTAATAGCAAAAAAAAAAAGTTTTCTTTTTGAAGTTGTCTTGGTATTCTGGCATAAGCTTGTTGTACAGGTTCCTCCTCCACCCCACCCAACACCAAAGCAAAGTGACAGTAGTGATAATAGAGGGGTTTCTTTAGACAGCACCAATAAGGATGGAAAGACTAATCACATGCTCCCAGTAAACTGAGTCCTAATGGGGCTGGCAAAGTCATAAACCAGCTGGATTCAGAGCCCAGCTTTTCCTTGCGTACCCACCCTCTGTTCCCCCAAGATGGGAGTGAGGCAGATACCGGGACCAAGTCAAAATAAGGTGGTTTACTAGAAAGTTGGCTTTCATTTGCTTGGTGGTGGAGGGACACAGGACACTAGCATAGGCCCTCCCTCTGGGGCCTAGAACCTCCAAGAGATTCTGTGGAGAAACCTGGCCACACTGCAGGGCTCCCAGCTGCTGCCTTGAAGCTGAAAACCTGCAGCCCGCTGAGGGTCATTTATAAAATAGCAAAGCTCAACTGCTACAAGTTTCATTTCTAACATTCCTGTGCACACCTGGTGACAGAAGGTAAGTGGACTCAGCTACAGGCAGGCCAGCCCTGCCCTGGAGAAACTCACCTGTGTGCTCAGTTTCAGTCTGCTCTTCTTTCTAAGGGAGCCACGGGTGGCCAGACACTAACTACTGAAGGCAGCAGCAATGGGAGAAACTTGAGCCTCTCCCAGCTACGGAACAGGCTGTGCCACCATCACCAGGGTGATCCTTGGGGCTGGAAATGTAAAAGCAAACATCTAGACAACAGAAGACAAGCATCCAGGCCACAGAGCACAGGGCATGGAAGACCTAGAGGAAGCCCCATGAAGGGGTGTTATTCCCAAGCTGGAATTCTAGATCCAGCCAAATGTCAGGGTAGAAGGTTATTTCCAAAAACAGGAGGGCTCAAATACTACAGCCTTCCTGTACACACACCTCAGGAAGCTGTTGGAGAAGCTGGTCATCAAGATGAAGTAAATAAAACCAGCTGTAGTAGGAAATCAAAAATCAATGAGGTGACCATCAATGCTTCCAAGTCTTGGAAAATGAAAACTGATGTAATACAGTAACCAAGACTAAACAGCAGATAGAAGCTGAGTACACAAATACCGAGCAAAATATTATTCCAGAAAAAAAAGTATAGGGAAAGTTTGTCACCACATGGCTCAGCCCTTGTATTGCAGGAATAACTAGAACAGCAGTGTGGCCAGCAAGCAACCCAAACTACTGAGCAGGCAGGAAAGGTATGTTGGGTTGAAGGTGAGGTGCAGTTAGGAAGGAGAAAGCCCTAATCTTCCATGATGGGTATCAGTGAAAATGACTGAAAACGAAAGTGCTCTATCTGGCAATAAAAGTATGACGGTCTGCCGGGTGGTGCATGCCTTTAAGCGCAAACCTATGGAGTGCAGCTGGGACTGGGAATTGCCCGAGTCCACGGGTTCGAGACCCGCCTGGGGCAACATAATAAGACTAGTCCCAAAAGGAAGTTGGGCATGGTGGTGCGTGCCTGTAATCCCAGCTACCTGGGAAGATGAGGCTGGGGATTGCTTGAGTGTGGTACCCCAGGCAAAAATAGTGAGACCTGGTCTCAAAAAAAAAAAAAAAAAAGTATGACAGTCTGACCCCTGTGGGGAGGCTGGGGTGCAGAGAAGGACAACCAGTAACCAGTGGGAACACTTTACCCCGTTGTACTTAGTTGATGGAGCATCCACAAAAGACTGTTGCGGTGCTGGCAGGGGCACAGGGTGTAGGAGCCCCACACTTCACCCTGTGCAGTTCTGCCCCATTCCTGCATTAGATCCTTGCATGACTGTCACCTAGTGAGAATAAAAAAGCATGTGACTTAGACAGCAGAGACAAATACCAAGACTTAGTTAAAAGTAGCAGCCTCTAAGACAGCTATGAAGGGGAATGGCTATTTTTCTAGCAACCTTTAAGAATATGCTCAAGCTGCTTCTCTCTGGTTAAGGGGGGGGGGAGGAGTATTCTTCAGAAAACCAATTTGAAAACACAGTAGTACTCTTTCAGACTCCAGAAAGGAAATGAAGGTCAGACTAAACTAGCTGCCAACTCAGGTCCCAACATCTGTATTTTCAGCCCAGTGCACCTGGCCCAATCTGCAAACACCCCTCAAATACATCCACACCAACAGAGTCCACATGGAACACCACATGCCCTTCCTATGCCCATGCCCACCCACTGTGTGCTGATTCATCCATCTCCCCCGCCCCCTCCACCCCGAGTCTCTGCCAACACAGAAATGCGCACTGAAAATTAACGTCTCTCCCACAAGCCCAGGACTTTAAAGCGAGGCAAATGAACACACACACACACAGACTGTTGATCAAGCTCTCAAGAACTCAAATATTACAGTCATATGATTGAAGGATTTATTAAGTCATACATGCAAAACATACTGCTATTTGCATTAGCAAAAGATCAATGTAAAAACACTCCACAATTCCGCAACTGTCAATTAAAAAAATTTTGTTCTAGTGGTTGAACGGTCAACCCTGGTGTTCTCGCCAGCAGCTAAGTTGTACAGAACTGTCAGCACGAGCACAGGTTTTACAGAACCCCAGACCCGGAGGAATGGTGTTAGCATGACGGGGCGTGTGCAGTGGGTGAGGCAGAGGGCAGTATTAGTCAAGGTACAGTGTTGGTGATCTGGCAAGACAGTGATGTTAGGAAGGGTCAAAGTTTAAGAATATCTAAAATATTTTAAAAACCGTTGAGCTGCAACACATGATTTTTACACCTAGTTACTAGAAAACTAAGGAAAGCACTTATTAGCTTTGAATAAAGTATCGTGAAAACAGGAATGCACTTTTACTAATCTACAAAATAAAATGCATTATCAGAAAGATTTTATTATACAAGGAGGCATATTGCTCATTAAGAAGGGGGGTCTATAAGAAAAGCACTTACTAAGTTAGCAACTATAGGAATGACCAGTTTAAAGATGAATTAAAAACGCCCATTTGGGGGAGGGAAGACAGATAAGAAAAAGTATAAGAAAACACTGATAATACCGACCTTCATCATCTACCTGCATTTGACAGAAATTAAGCTTTTAAAATTTTCACCCGTGACACTTATGCAGTTTAATTATTACGTGAACAATGCAGTGTAAATTAATCTCCACTTTGTATTTTGTCAAAATACTGTCTTCATCCTTTGATCAATCACATCAAGTGCTCCACGCACTCCACCCGGTGCACCCTGGCAAGAGCAGAATACTTCGCGGGAACACGAGTAAGAGTTCTGTTCAGAATCTCAGCAAAAGCTAATACGCTAAAAATTTTTCTTAATTTCACTACAAAATCATAAAGACTCATCCCAAGAGCTGAGCTGTTACACTCATTCCACTATGATGTACAGCACAATGTTAGGTAATGAACATGATAAATTATTGGTGCATTAAATGGCAACATTTTAGGAAGGAGGCCGTCCAGTTTTTTGTATCGGAAACTACTTACAAAGTGTCTGTGTTTCTGAACTTCCGAAGCTACAGTCTTCTTAAAGACAAAGGTCTTTAAACAGGTTAGTGCTTAGTGTTCTTAGCACAACAATGCAACTTAGTTCACAAAGTATTTTGGCAACTCTTAATATGAGCAAGAATAAGGGCTTTTGAAAAATAAGGCTTTAAGAAAGCTTGTTTTAGGGCTGAGTTTTAATAGTGTGAAAGTTTGTACTCTTTAAACAAAATCTTAAAATTACTGATTGGTTCAAAATGGTTTTATGGAGAAACTAATTTGTAACAAAAACTTGGCATTGAGTGCAAAGGCGCCACCGTTTTTTTGAGCAAAGCATACAAAGGGCAGGCGAGGCTCAGACGTTTACAAGAGCAGGCATTTTCTCTTCCTCTTCTTGACAGGGGGCGGGCAGAGAACCGCTCGGATAGCTTCATCAAACACTGTCTTGAGGCCTCGCTGTGTGAGAGCTGAGCACTCCAGGTATTTCACAGCACCTGCAGAGTAACAGCCTTTCACAAAGGTGCAGTGGACAGTTGGGGCTCTTCAGCCGACAGCAGGGGGCCAGAGTCAGCGCCCCCAACAGCAGCGCAAGCTCCCGACCTGCCGCCACCTCCCCAGTACTAACAGCACGGGTTCCCCAAAGCCAGTCAGACCCGGAGTAGAGAAAACACCAGCCACCTCCCAGGACTCCAGCAATCAAAGCACACGCAAAGCAGAGAAATGCAGGATTTCATACCAATCTCCTTAGCCATGGCTAAGCCCTGTGGGTAGGTGATGGGCGTCAGCTTCTTCTCCTTCAGCTTCTCAATGGTGTCTTTATCATCCCTAAGATCGAGTTTAGTCCCCACCAGGATGATGGGAGTATTGGGACAATGGTGCCGCACTTCAGGATACCACTAGACCGGAAGGAAGGAAGGAGTCCAGTTACAACACCACTGTGAGCTTCCTCTGCCTCAATTAGACACAGCGTCCTGCGGTGCCCAAGTCAAGGCATCCCGAGAGCCTTCCTGCAGGCCACGGCCTTACTGTCCCCAAGAACCACAGGGACGATCTGTGGGTGTGTGGTTAGCAAGGCAGGACTGCCAAGATGAAGAGCGCCTGCAGGATGGGCTCTACTTGTCAGGAAGAGCAAAAAGGGGAGAACAACCCCCATCCCGCCCTCATTACTTGTTTTTTGGTAAAAATGAGTCAAGTCCTGAAGTCATCTCAGAGCTCTTCACATACTCAAGGGTGTAAGGGAAATAAGCTATCTTGGCATCGTCGCATCACCCCCGACCTCCACCCACCACTCCCGAAGGCAGCTTGTCATTTTTACTGTGAAGACTCAAAGATTCAGAAGCAGAAAATAATGTCACTAGTGTTTCACTATTTAGTAAGAAACACAGCACTCCTGAAGCTGCAGAAATCTATGCACTACGTTATTACTGAAAAGTAATTAATGAAAATTCCTGTCAGTAAATAGGATTTCTTTGTTTCTCCCTGTAGGTGGCAGTATTTACAGCAATGCATTTCTCCATAAAATCCTCACCTTTGCACGGACATTTTCAAATGATGCAGGACTCACAAGAGAAAAGCAAATTAAGAAGACATCCTGTAAAAGGGAAAACAAGGAGATGTTTAGAAAATGCCCTCAGTACTGAGTCCGCTTTACTTTCTACATGTGGCCAGGAGGGACTGGCAGCGGGGCCCACGTGGGCACCAAGCTCCTCAGGCCCTCTGGCGCTGTCAAGTGACTCAGACACCAGAGCCAGCGGTCACTAGTGCACACATGGGCCGTGGAGGGGGGAACAGGCCAGCAGCTCCTCAAGGCTGCAGAGGCTCCAGGCCCTGGGGGAAGTCTCCTCTCCAACGCTCCTGACGCCCGTCACAGCCTGGCGTCTGTTATGCACAGTCCCTACTCCAGTATTTCTGTAAAATTTGATCATTTTCTTGAAACAGCAATCTACAAATGGTGTGTTTTTCCCCTTCAGCTCCCTCTGCATATGAAGCACCGCATTTCAGAGAACCACTAACTCAGGGGCACCGTTAGGACCAGTGGTTGGTATCCCCGGCCTGAGGGCACCAAGAGCATCCTCTGCTGGAGGACAGTCCAGCGGGAAGCACCATTTCTGGGCCACCAGGGCTCTCAGACCCAGCCAAGGCACCTGGGAACTCGGCCCGGGGCTGCTGTCACTGAAGTAGGTCCAGACAAGGAGGACGTGCAGAATAAAACACCTGGAAGAATTTTTGGCAGAATGTGAACATCTGTGCTCTCCCCCCACTCCGTATTTGGAAAAGGTCAAATTTATTTACCTGTATTTAAAAATACCCATTTCTAAAATGCTAGGTTATAAAAACATTTTCCTGGAAAAGGGCAATTATGCTACTTTGTGAAAGACACACATTTCCCCAGCTAACACTTTCAATCATCCAGCTGATAATCTGGTACCTGGAAGGGAAAGAAACATCCCACACAACAGCTTTTTCAATGACATTTTCAAAATGCTAGCGCATGCACAAGCTTACCCAAGAATCACCATGGCATTTCCGCACCTGAGCCGATGTCAACATTTCCAAGCTCAGTGGGGGTTAGCTCAGCAGCCTGCGCAGCCACACCCAGACAGGCCCACCACACCAGACACCACAGCTCAGGAAGAAGGCCCTGCGCCTGGTTAGTCCCGGCCCCAGCGTAAGCGCCCGGTCCCAGGGGAGCTTTGAGGTGGAGCCTCCACATCTCTGTCTCCAACCAGCCTGCAGAGACACCCTGTGACAAAGGCCCCTTCAACTTTGGAGGAGGGACAAAGGTTCAATTGAAGCTAGCAGGTGAATCGTCCGACGAAAGCAGAGTTAATCATCAAGCAAAACCCCTACCTTGAGTGAATTAAATATACAGCACTCAAGGCAGGTGAGGCTCAAAAAGAAATCCTAAGAAAACTAAGTGAAACGAGAGAACAGATAAAGCTGGAAACTGAAGTCGATTGAAAGTTTTACATACGGCAATCGGCTTGTCTTTGCCCCTGGAGGTTCTATCCTTACCATACGTTTCTCCAACCTAGTAACGCATGAGAACTTTGTTTGAGTTTAGTAAAAACTAAGGAGGGTAAAAAAAAAAAAAAAAAAAAGACTCAATATAACCCACTATTCAGTCTTCATAAGAATCTGGTGTCAGCCCTCCCAAGAGAGCGCTCTAAAAGCAGAAGACAGTTAGACAGTTGAACAGGTCCATGCTGTCAAATGCCACCAGAAGACACCATCAACCCTGGCCAAGGAGATGGTGGGGACGGAGGTCAGGCTGGGGAGGAGACAGACACCCTTCTCGCCAGCCGCACGCACAGGCTCAAACAGAGGCACACAAAGCGCATGGCCCATACATCCAGCAGGGACACACTACAGAAGTGACGCGCCCTTCCCCTACCACCTGCCTGCGCTGGGTGCTGTGAGGCTGACATCTGCTGACATTCTCAGCTTTCCAGAACCTCTACCTGGAGCCCCGGGGGGCCGCAGTGGTCAGGGCACTGGGCTCGAGGGGGAAAGCTGGCCCACTCCTGCCCTGCGCACAGGCTGTGTGGCCTGACCACGAGGATCTGCACGACTGAGGGAGCGGGTGGGAGGAGGTGCCCAGGAGTGGCCATGCTCATCGCAGCACTTTCCATTCACTTCTTTGTCCTCCCCAAAATGGAAAGACTTTCAGCAACACAGAACCCTGGAATTCTCTAAAATACAGATGGACAAGTGACTTGCTTGCACATCACTCAAGTGTCTCCGATCTACAAGCCAATGAAAACACTGGTGTTTAGTCTAATGGGCGTTTCTGAAGATCTGTGCTCCAAGACACTGACATGATGCCAAATCTTTACTGTGATGTAGGGACGCACAGAGATTGGCCACAAAACACAGCTTCCAACCACAACTGCTCTTCCCACAACATCTTTTTCTTGGGAGAAGAAACAGGCTCACCACCCTCTGCTAACAGCACACCATCTGCCTGTTCCTTCCTCCTTCCTATTTCTTCCTCCAGGCTAAATATGGCTTTAAGAAACCCATCTGAGAGCTTCTGCATTCTCTTCCAGCACCCTTTGCTTTTTTTTTTTTTTTTTCCGTCCTTGGCTCTCTTAACTGACACCTCGCAGATTCCAGCTGGGTGGTCAGTCTACACCTGTCCTTGTAACGCTCAGAGATTTTCGAAAAGCATCCCCCTTCCTGCCTGGGTTGTCACTCATGTGTCCGGGAGCCTCTCTACTCTGTGGGTGCTTCCCTGGTCACAGGCCATCCACCTCTATCTGGATGGGAAGGCAACTTCCCTGAGACCAGCAGCCATTTCTCCCAGATGCCCAGCCTGCCTCCACTGCACACTCACTCACTCCTGTCACAGGCCCTCCCTCACCAGTGTAAAGCGCAGCCAGGAGACCTTAGAGCACAAGCCACCAGCAGGTGGGCCCATCCTTACCACACCCGATCTCAGCCACAAGGCCAAGAAGCAGCAAGATGGGCCTGTTTTCAGAAGAGTGAGATAAGGCACCTGGAAGACTAGAATCTCATCACTCCCATAAGCAGCATCCCTTTTCTGTCATTTTATTGTCTTCCAAACACTCTCCACTGCCATTCGATGCACGGAGCAAAGAAACACACACACACACACACACACCCCCAACCCCCCCCCCCGGCTCAGAAGTGCTGCCCATGTCATCAACGTGAAGGCTGCTGAGGGGAAAAGCAAGCAGCCCCTGCTGAAGTCCGGTGACCAGGCCACGGAGAGGCCAGCAAAACAGGCAGGCGGGCATGGTGGCGTGTGCCTGTAAGCTTCAGCCTATGAAGTGGCTGGGGCTGGGGATCGTGGTTCGAGTCCCACTTGGGGAAACTAAGCGAGACTTAATCCCAAAAGATAGTTGGGCATGGTGGCGCACGCCTGTAATCCCAGCTACCTAGGAGGCTGAGGCTGGGGATTGCTTGAGTCTGTGGTACCCCGGGCAACATGAACCTGTGGTTCCATAGGCAAAACAGAGAGACCCAGTCTCAAAAAAATCAAAAAACAAAAAACAGGCAGAGCACTCCACCACCTTCAACCCAGAATAGAACAGCCACAAGCTCAATGCACAGCCCGAGAGACACAACTCTCCCTGCACTGAACGTGTGACAGGTTCTGTCTTAACGTGACCCCGCCCCCACCTATGAGGTAAGGGCTGTAAAAATACCCCAGGCGAGGTCCCTGCTGCCAGCTTCCATCCCTGCCATAGCAAATCTCTGCTCCTGAGCTCTCGCCCAGACCACCCCAACACAAGGTCAAGGCTCGCCCCACACTCCTAACGGAG
This sequence comes from Uropsilus gracilis, assembly GCA_004024945.1. NCBI lineage: Eukaryota > Metazoa > Chordata > Mammalia > Eulipotyphla > Talpidae > Uropsilus > Uropsilus gracilis. The sequence continues at coordinate 75,124 of PVHY01006169.1, forward strand.
CGTGTCTCCCTCGTGGCAGAGTGGAGACCCAGTCTGAACCACAGGCATGCTCCTAGAGATCTTGGGCTGGAGGGCTCCAGCGCGTGAACAGCCAACCGAGCCTTCCAGGAATCAGGAGCGCCAAGCCAAACACACGTGTCGCTTAATCAAATGTCACGGCAGGTTAGGCCCAGATTTTTCACCAGACCGGCTCAAGCCAGCGCATGCAGGAAAGGCGAACACCTGCCGACACACAGGGCCCCGACTCACGAGACTCCACGACGACGGAGGAGTCCAATATCTCGACGAAGCCCAGTGGGCATGGGGGGGGCCTCCCAGGACCCACAGGCCTGAGTGGGAACGTGCGTTCCCACCGCCACCACTGAGGCCTGGGGCCGACCGACAGAGGCAGGAGACACGCCAGCCATGGGGTGCAGGGCCAGAGCCCTGTGCTGACTCCGGGCATGCCGAGGGAAGACGGAGACGCACAACGCAGAAAATACATTCCAGAGCGAATTATAAAGAGAATTAGATAAAAGGCAGAGAAGCAGCCAGGTCCTAGCCCCACAAGGACAACACTCACTTTATTTTTCTAAGGACAATTAGAAAAATAAAGACCCGGAGTGCAGTTTATACTGAAAAGGGTAACTACCTGCTCACCATCTTCTAGAAAACAAACTACAAACTAAGAGTTGATACAGATTAACCTGGCCACACAGCTACCCAGCAGAGGCTGCCAGGGTTGAATGATCACAGGAGGCTTAGTGTCTCTTATTTTTTATTTATTTGTTTTTTTGAGACTAGCTCTCGCTGTTTTGCATGTGGAACTGCAGGCTTACTTGCCTGGGGTACCATGGACTCAAGTGATCCCCAGCCTCAGTTTCCCAGGTAGCTGGGATTACAGGCACATGCCACCACACCCAGCTATTTTTTGGGGACCAGGTCTCGCTACGTTGCCCCAGGCAGGCCTTGCTGTGATCACCAGTCACAGCCGCAGCTCCCTAGGCTGTTGCTTAAAGGCACGTGCCACCATGCCCGGCTTAATGTCTCTTTTATACCACTCAGACAAATCGTCCAAATGGTCTCTCATGAGTAGCTCTGAGCACAAGCAGGGATGAGCCTGTATACCAGTACAGCCTGCATACACAAATAGGCCGGTATATCAGTACAACTGGAGACCATATTCCCTTTACTGCAAAGTCTTGAAGTTTACCCTTTGTCTGAAAGCAATTAAGGTGCCAACCTCTAACAGGTCTCACTCCTCTTGGGGGATGAGCAGGTCACTGGTATCAGCATTCCAGACCCGCAACAGCCAGGGGACCGTCTCATCACCACCAACTACTAGCTGCCCTTTCCATCCGCTTAGTCTCTAAGCACCCCACTCACACCCACTACAGGTACATAATGTATCCAGCACTTCTTTGGGCAACTTGTTTTTTTTTTTTTTTGAGACTAGGTCTTGCTATTTTTGCCTGTGGAACCGCAGGCTCTCGTTGCCCGGGGTACTACAGACTCAAGCAATCCCCAGCCTCAGCTTCCCAGGTAGCTGGGATGACAGGCGTGCACCACCACGCCCAGCTATTTTTTTTGGAACTAGGTCTCGCTACGGGCCCCAGGCGGGACTCGAACCGC
>PVHY01006170.1:0-11122 GCA_004024945.1 Uropsilus gracilis
TCAAACTAATGAAAATGGAACTACCATTTGACCCAGCAATCGCTCTTCTGGGAATCTACCCAAAGGAGACCTCAATGTGGGTACAAAGGGACACCTGTGCTCGGATGTTTATTGCAGCACTATTTATAATTGCAAGAACTGGGAAACAACCCGAATGCCCCAAAAAAGAGGACTGGATGAAAAAGATGTGGTATATATAAATAATGGAATATTACGCATCAATAAAAAATGACAAATTTGATGATTTTCTGGTAACATGGATGTACCTAGAAGAAATCATACTGGCAGAAACAAGTCAGAAGGAAAAAAAACAGATACCAAATGGTTTCACTAATATATGGACAATCAAATGAAAGTACACAACTGTGGGAGGGGACCAGCTGGAGTGGCCAGGGAGGGGAGGTGGTGGGGGACTCCCAGGGACCACAATGATGTGATTGATATGAAATATGTATATGTATAAATTAAAATAAATAAATAAATTTTTTTAAAAAAAGAATTTGCATTAGGAAAATGCAAATATAAACAGAATTATACAAATTATGTTCCATCAGACTGATTTTATCTGGTTGTTTTAAAACCTTACTATAATAGACTATAGCTTCTTGTTTGGTTAGTAGTTGCTTGTAAAAAGTGTTTCTGTTTCTTTAAAAAATAAACTCTGCAAGTATAAGGTTTTTTTGTTTTTTTGTTTTGTTTTGTTTTGGTTTTTTTTGCTGTTGTTGAGGTAACTTGGATTTTCTACACCACATCCACCACCAAAATACCCATAATTCACCACCATTTTTGTTCATGTGTAATGTTACATGATAAATTATTTGACTGCTTTACAGTCTGAATGGTCTCTCATTTAAACACTGTTCCTTATGTTTTGTTCCAACATAGAATTTCCTAAGCATGCCTCATCATGGGTAATATACTAACTACTTCAGTCCAGCAATATCTAACTCTTCCTCACTTTTTATTTGTAGGATTGGGAGTCAGTGAAATTTTACTGTTCACACAGTAACAAAATCTTACAGAGATTTTGCAAATAGTTGAATGTTTGAGACTAAAGGGAGTAGTAAACTTAAGGAAGACAGTCACTCTTCAGTAGTTATCAGATAAGGTACCTAAAGCAGTACAGAGTATATCCTTAGCCTTGCCTAAACAGATACTGAATTGGGGATGGAAAGAGGTACAACATTGTTACGTTGAACTGTATGAAATTTCCATTTGTATAGATCAAAAACTGTCAGAATTGATGATCTTATATAATTCAAAAGACTGAAAAAAGGAACCTAAACTCGAATATAGGTGTGGATATTTATTAAGTTTAAGTACATACCTATTGATTATACTCCAGAATTTAACAAATGAGGAATTCTGGAAGTTGAATTAACCTGTAATTTCATGTGAAATCATGATTTAAATGTGACAGACAGACCTCAAAAGCTAAAAGTATTCTGAAAGATTTTCAACTTGATAACTTATGTGCTATTCATACATCATGAGTATGAACGTTGTGGGAAAAAACTTACTTGATAGCCATGTTTTAGTGGTACCTTATGGACTGAAGTTAATCAGGATATTAACTTCAGTCTCTTACTGGGTGACCAGAAGATAACTTCCTAGTTCTTTATTTTCTCCAAGTTTGACAATCTCCAAGTTTATCTTATAAAACTCAGGAGCAAAGGGGATTGGAACTTATCAATGTGAAAATGAGCTAAGTATCAGGTGTTTTCCTAGGCTGTTTATGTATTATTGCATTTAATTCTCAAAACAACCCTATGAGGCAAATATTAAACTAAGAGAGGGTAAATTTTTTTCAAGGTCACACGGTTCATAAATGGTAGAGCTAGGTCTCAAACATCCTTATTTTGAATAAATACTATGCTGCTCACCTTATTGTTTATTTATTTATATCCTATACACTTAGAAGTTCCTTGTTTAATTATAATAAACCCCCATGGGAATAAGACAAGGGGATTGTCATTGTTTTGTTTTGTTTTCCTAAAGAAAGAAATGTGGTTAAATGCATTTGAATCTTTTCCTTTGTTTTAAGGATGAACGTGAAGCTAGAGAAAATGTGAAGAGAGAGCAAGATGAGGCCTATCGCCTTTCACTTGAGGCTGACAGAGCAAAGGTAAGTTTGATCAAGGGATTTCTGGGATAAAAACTCAATCCTAAATAGTCTTTCATTATTTAAGTGCCAGGCCTTTTATTACTTTGATCTCTACGAATTTTGGATTTGCCATGAGAAAGGCAGATTCAGTTAAGAGAATGATCTGTAATAACAGAACAAATATAATGGCTCTTAAAGCATGGCTTGTTTTTGCAATACAGTTTATTGAAAATTGTGAAAAATGAAAACAAAAATGGGCCTAGAGTCTAATTTATTTTTTAACCTAACAATTTGCAAAAATCACTTCAGGTGATTTTAATTTGTGGTCAAGTTTGAGAACTACTGTTTTATTTAGTACTTCTTGAGTCCCTGCTTCTATACTAGACATTGAAGGACAAGCAATGAATAAACCACCATTTCTAACCTCAAAAGAAGGCTGATAGTGTTCTGTAGATTAGATTTAGTCAAGAACACAGATAACTCTAATATAAGACAAGGATCCTAAGTATCAAAGGGAGACCCTGAGATTCTTTTTTTTGGAAACTAGGTCTCACTATATTGCCCAAGGTAGTCCAGTCTCCCAGGTAGCTGGGATTACATGCGCTGGCCACCATGCCCAGCTGCTTTTTTGAGACCAGGTCTCACTGTGTTGCCTAGGTAGTCCCGAACCTATGAACTCAAGCAGTCCCTGGCCTCTTGCCTCCCAGCGCTTGGATTACAGGCATGCACCACCACACCCAGCGTGACCCTGAATCTATTAGAGTTCAGTGAAATTTTTTTTCAGCTATTTTTTTGGATAGTGAAGAAATGGACATGCATTAGGGAGGGTTTCACAGAAAAGGGTGGTGTATGTCAACTGAATAGAGAATGAGGAGTAGAAGAGAAGAGGGAATATATATGCTAGTACAAGAGATCAAAAAGCATGGGTCAGTTCTGGAAGCTGATGTGATAGAGCTTAAGATTAAGAAAAGCAAGTACTAAGAAAAACAAGGTAGCAGAAAAGACCGTAAAAAAACAATAGAGAAGGGTTCTGAAAAATTTGAATGCCACACTACCCAGAAGTTTGGTTGGGACCCCAATTTTGATCAGAGAGGAATGTTTTGTTCTTGCTTTCATTTTCATTCCTGTCTCAGAAACAGTTCCATTACTATTGGATACTTCTGGACTTTGTTGGGAATAAACACTTTTTTTTTAAGTGAACCAGTGTTTATTGAGTACTGACTCCCTTTCTCTTTTATTAACAGAGGGAAGCTCATGAGAGAGAAATGGCAGAACAATTTCGTTTGGAACAGATTCGCAAAGAACAAGAAGAGGAGCGTGAGGTAGAAAATAAATTTTAGAAAAGCTATTCAAACCTTGGGTTTATTTCCACTGTATTTAATAATGAAACTGTTAATATGTTTATAATTTACATCTTTCTACTTTTCCAAAGCTTATTTTTGCATGGAAGACCTAGCCTTTCCTTTAAAAGTTTCCTGATTTGTTGAACTCTTAGAAAACATGAACTTGCACTAGATTCATGATTTTCTGTTCTTTTAAATTCTTTTTTCCTGTTCTTATCTGAAAAATACTCCCACTCTTCCTAGATATTGTTCTAGCCCAGTATACAAAGACTGTTCCTTCTGCCTACACCCCAGACTTCACCTTAGCCACCAAAAGACATTCTGAGTTACTTTTGCAACATCTTGTCGTAGGCCCCTCAGTATAAGAAATTCATTTAACTTGACTAATTTTTCTTGCGTTCATGCCATGTCTTTAAGAATATAAAGAACTTTTAGCTCATTTTGCAGATTTTTTTTTTGAATACTTAGTACCATCTGTTAGGGAACATTAATACAGACACAGGTCTTGGCCTCTAGTAGTCAATAGAATTACAATACTGTATGTAAAAGTTAGATTTTTTTTATCATGGAAGAAGAATTAAATGACTTCCTAGGATGGCTTCACAAAAGGAAGGATTTTTAGAACTTTTTTCTAGACAGTAATATCAAGATTCACTTATGAAAAAAAATTAATAGCAACATTCACCTATGAAAAAAAGGAAAGTGATCTACCAAGTGATAGAAAGTCCTGGAAGATCTTGAATTGAACTGAGGAAAGCTCCATTGGTCATCATTCTTGGTCAAAGGATGCCACTGCTCACTTTTTCAGCAAATGTTTTTTTGAACAATAACTGCTGGGCAGTGAAAGAGAAACAAAGGAGAATAAAACATCGGCCTGTAAGAAGAGATTACATCCTGTAGGAAAGATGCATCATGTCTACACATAACAACAAATCAAGGAAAATGTGCTAATTAACATAGGAAAAGTAAAAACAAGCTATGGAGTTCAGGGGCAAAGGCAGATTTTTTTACAGCTTTGAGAACAGGACAATAATATAGAAGTGATATTTGTCCTAGGTCTTGAAAGATATGTAAAATTTCACTGTTTGGAAATCAAAGTTTGCTCTTGTTCAAACACTTACTTGGGTGCTTGTCATATATTGTAAAAGATACTATGCCTGACAAACCCTCCTCTGTGTACCCTGAGTGCTCTCAATAATAGAAAGTAGAAAATACTTTGGAGCATTTTCTGTGTATCAAGTACTCTGCTAGTCACTTTATATATGTTTACTCATTGACCCCTAAAATAAACTACAAGATTAAAGATTTTTCTTAAGGCCATATGGCATTGTATGTGTCTATACAGAATTGTGCATGCAGAGTTTAGATAAGAGATGTCACTATGCTTTTAGGCAATTGTAAAAAATATAGTAGGAAATTTTAGCACTCTGATTCTTTTGTGCTCTCTTTAATACCTATTTTCTCTCTTTCAATAGTATATCTTCAATCATGATTACTTGTTAAATGTCTAGGGTACACAGCATGTTATGATTCCGGAGCTTAGTAGCTTTTTTTTTTTTTTCCTTTTTTTTCTTCTGATGACTTACCTAATTTTCCGTGGGCTGAAATTTTCTCTCTAAACATGAATCAAGTCAGTCCCACAAACACATCTTAACACCTCAAAGTATATGTTCCAGCTATAAACATGTGAGATAGCAGGGTACTGAGGCTAAGTCATAATTTGCACTGGTCTCTTTATGTGCCCCCCAGAAATGAAAGTTCAGGTAATGCTATACACTTTACCCCCCAATTCCCTCAGAGAATCACAATTAAAGATTTTCTAAATTCTATCATTAACATACTGTTTATCATCTGTTCATCTGAATTTGGTCTTATCCAAGTTTATTTGATCCTTTTTTCCATGGAGTTTCCATTAACGTATCTCAGCATACTAATGTATAGCAAACAACTCTTTGGGGAAGGGTAGTGTTTTGCAACCTCTGAAGAAACTGAGACTCAGATTATACACTTTGCCTCTGGTCTCCAAACTGGTTGAACATATAATCTGGACCTGAAGCCAATTCACCTGCCTTTTCACAGTAACATGGCCACCTCTTCTAATCAGAAGTCTTAATCCATGTAATTGTATGGAGAAACAAGAGTGGTTTTATTATCTTGATTATCTCCAGTATTTTTAAATCCTTTAGAAAAATGAAGTGTTCGATAATCCAGTACACCTTGTTTACAGGGAAATTCCTTAGAGGTTGGCCTCATTTTACAGTATGGTAGCTGTTGGAGTGAAATCTAGGAAGGCCAGATTTTGATCTGTTCCTTGACCACAATAAGGAGAAAGACCATATAGGGAGACTATTCTGAAATGACAACAAAAATCTTTATTTTTACTTATTATGTATTTACTCATTCTTTCCAAAATGAGTTTCAGGTTGCACATATAAATATATTCAACCCAAAAGGATTAAAAAGATACAGAATTCAGAACAAATATAGAAGGGATACAGAAGTCAGATCAAAGGGCACACAAAGGAAAGTAAAGCCAAGGGTGAAATTATTGTGTTGATAGTACAACACAGGCACCAAGTGTAATGTGAATAGGACCTGTAAATTTGGCCAAATGAGCCACAATATTTGTTATGTGCTCTTCTTACTCAACTAAATCTGAGGAAAATAGGACTGTTTGAAAGTTTCACTCTGTAGCAGAAGATAAAGGCCAGTCTTTCAGAAGGTACCCAGATCTTTCAAGCACTGAGACATTAGAGCATGTTTCCTGTGGTTCCTCTTCAGGAAGAAGTTGTGCAGAGTAGTGAATATGATCCCAACTATGTTGGATAGGCACAATGGCAACAGCAAGTCATATGTAGCAGCTTCTTATACCTTTCTTCTTGTAATTCATAGCCATTAAGCCAAAGCATAACTTAGTAAAAGCATCTCAACAATTGACTCACATACTATTTTTTCTGGTAGTTTAATTTAAAAGATGGATTCTATAGGAACTAAAGAAATGTATGTCCTTTAAGGCCGGGCACGATGACTTGTGCCTGTAAGCTTCAGCCTATGAAGTGGCCGGGGCTAGGGATCGCGGTTTGAGTCCCGCCTGGAGCACATAGCAAGACCTAGTTCCAAAAAATAGCTGGGCGTGGTGGTACGCGCTTGTAATCCCAGCTACCTGGGAAGCTGAGGCTGGGGATTGCTTGAGTCTGTGGTACCCCGGGCAATGAGAGCTTGAGGTTCCATGGGCAAAAATAGCGAGACCTAGTCTCAAAAAAAAAAAAAAAAAAGGATATTTGAAGGATATTTCAAATAAAAATATTTGAAGGAGGAAGATGATTTCTGACTAAGAAGGTTATAAGAAAGACTTCACAGAAGAAAAGGAACGTTTTAAGGAATGGTAAAACTTTGATAGTTAAATATGATAAAGAAGAGCATTTTGAATGGACCAGTGAAGGATGGCTTATTATGTATAATGAGGGGAAGGCATGGGCTACCCCATGGACGTGTATAAACAAAAGGAAAAACAGAGCTTGCTCAGGGAACAGTAAATTGACAAATTTAGAATACCATCAAATAATTAGAGTTGATATTAAAGGGCCACATTTTGGAAATCATGAATGGGAAGGAACAAGGATAAAACTGTTCCCTGTTGTTACTGCTTCCATTAAGCAGAAAAGAAAAACATTACTTCTTTGCCTATTTATGCAGAGTTGTTTCCTTTTATGCCTTAGAGCATCTTCAAGTAGAAAATGTCTTAAGTAGTGTTAAACCTTAAATAGGGAAACAGAAGAGCATGGATTTGAAACCTTGGCAGTTTCACTTCAGTTTTCAGATAAATCCTCACAACCACCCTACAAAATGAGTAGGGGAGATTATCATTTCACATATGAAGATAATAGCAGGATCAAAAAGCCTAATTAAAAAGTCTTAGCTAGCATTTTTCAGATAAAATTAGAACTACAATGTTTATCTGGTATTCTGTCTTACCCCAAACTTATAAATGGATAATTGAAGGTAGTACCATTATTGAAGTGCTCTCATGTTTTTATCTTATGTAAGTTACTTTTTTGTCACATAAAGATAGGACTACTCCTCTTGATCATAACAATAGTCACCCCTGCCACCATAATCATCACTATCTATTGAGAAATTATGTGTACTAAATTTTATGCTGAGCACTTGCTACTGATTGCTTATTATCTAATCAAATCTCTGCTAGAAGTTAAGATAGGTACCAGTACATAAATACACCTTACTGTAATTCAGAGATCATATATCTACAGTTTCTTAGATAGTTCCAGTTTGAAATAATTTGCTGTTACTCTCATGAATCTTTAAAATAGGTAAGAATTCCAGCTTCATGATATCCAAGTCACAACCTACAAACTGTTCTTCATATCCAGAATCAGCTCCTAACTCATGTGTCTAAATTTTGATTTAGGTGTTATCATTTGCTTTGATTTATCCATCAGTGAGAACTTACTGTACTCCTTTAATGGCCATATGTGGTATGATTTTAAATATTGTTGTATGCATTTGACTCTCAAATTTGTATCTCCAGTACTTCCCTTTCCCTTAACTCCAGGCTTGAATATCTAATTGTTAGCCCATTATCTCCACTTTGATATCCCATAAGCACCACAAATTTAACTACTCTAAACTAAAAACTGATCTTACCCTCCACACAAAAACCTGCTCCTTCTACAGTCTTCCCTCTTTATAAATGGAAACTCTTTCCAGTTCCTTGAACCAAAATATCTTAAGATTATCCTTGATTTCTCTCTTTCATAGTTATATTTAATGACAAAATCCTATTGACTCTACCTTTAAAATACAAGCATAGCTCAGATGCTTTTCCCTAGTTCTATTGCTTCCACCCTCCTCCAAGCTATCATTCATTGACATCTCATGTCACTTGAAAATTGTGCAGTGACTTTATATCTCTAAATAATATCTAAAATCTTTTCAATGATTACAATCAAAATTTCTACAGTTTTTTTAAATCAGTTGACAAACTGATTCTAATTTTTTTCTGAAACTAAAATAGCTATAGCCAAAACAATTTTGAAAAAGATGAAGAACAAAATTGGAGGACTTTATAGAATCCTTCCTCCCAAGACTTACCATAATAAAAACAGTGTGGGAATTGATAAAGGAATATAAATCCACAGATCAATGAAATAGAATGGAGTCCAGAAATAGACCCATATATCTGTGGTCAATTAATTATCAACAAAGGTACATGACAATTCAGTGAAGATGGCTTTTTCAACAAATGATGCTATGACTATTGGATACCTATATGCCTGCCCCCCCCAAAAAAATTAACACAGAGCATTAAAAGTTCCCAGTTTAGGTCTTGTAAAGATAAACACAAGATGGGTCTTAGTCCTAATTTAAAGTCTTTCTGCTCCAGCCACATAGGCTGCCTTGCTGTTCCTGGGCCAACCCAGGTACCAGGGCATGGCAATTACTGTGACTTCTGCCAGTAATTCTTCGCCCAGACTGCATCTCCACATGATCCCCTCTTTCTGGCAGGCTCACTGAGACTACAGTATTTCCTTACTGGGGTTTACAGTATTTAAAACTGTCCCCCCCTTTCCTCTATAAACATTTCTTGTACTGCCCCCATCACTTTCATCACTATGTGGCAAACTATATATTCTCCTGTTTGTGTTTGTTGTCTTTCTCCCACTCTACTTGAATAAAAAACTATATAAAGGCAGAATTATTTATCACTGGCACATCATGTAGAACAATTCTGCTTTATAAGAATTTATGAAAATAATGAATATTACTTGCAGCTTATTTTATGCTTTGCTTGAACCAGCTATAAACTGTAATTTGGAGGGTACTTATAGAAGCCTAAAAGAGTATATGTCTGCATATATTTGTGTGTAGATGTGTGTGTATGTATTAAGCCAGTCTTTGATTCCCACTATAAAAGACTGGTGTCCATGTATATTGTCCTTCCTGTTTAAAATATAATTATGTACAAAGTCTTTTCTAAATATCTGTCTTCACTGCCCAACTTCAGTTCCAAAAAGACCCTATTTCCTATCCTTCAAATGTGAATGCTTTGAATATTTATGTATCTATAGTAAAACAAAACCCAAAAAAAGTCCAACTTATTATTAGGTTTCCTTTTTGCTACAATACTAAATTAATGCAAATAAAATTGTATTTGCCAAACAAACCTAATTTAAGTATTACAATGATGTTGACTATTCCTTCCTTTATGCCATTGTTTTACAATGGCTTTTACTTATATGAGGGTTTTGCTTTTTAGCTAGTGTATATGAAACCAAGTTTCTGATAATAGTTTTATGCTTTTTAATCAGTAAAACTTAGGTATTCAGATCCCAAATATGTCAGTTCACCTAAAAATCTCTTCATTGTTTTCTGTATTGGGTCACTGGTATGGGATATCTGAGATCTGTTTTCATTCTGGAGAAAAGCCCTGGAGACTTGAATGCATTGAGGAGCAGACATTGTACAGTAAATGGGGTAATGAATGACTGTTGTTTATTTTTTTGTAGTATAAATTGGTTGAGTTCAATACAAAAATGTAGCATCTGTTGTTAGACTGTGTAAGGAAATGTCAAAATAAAAAGCAAGTAGACAGATGATTAAAGAAAGAATAGGGGAAGAAACCAGGAAATTTCACATTAAGTTCTGATGTAAAGTAGGTGCAGAAGAGAATGACTGTCATCTGTTGTGTCCAGTGTTACATCATGAGTTTCAGTATAGGTCCTTATTGAATGATGATCATGTGTCAGCATTTGCATTTGCTTAGTGTTTTATAAACATTACTGCATTTCATATGACTAACTTTGTGAGGAAGATTAATATATTTTGTTTTATATCCTTGAAGAACATTGTTGATATTTTAATGGAAATTACATTAGTCTATCACTTTTGGTAAAATAGTCATTGTAACTATTTTAATTCTTTCTTCCTATCCATGAATATAGAATAACTTTTGTTTTATGTTTTGTTCTGTCATTCAGTAGTATCTTAAAGAGTTTTCGTTGCATATATCCTTCACCTCCTTATGAAGCCGGGACCCAAAGATGAACCCAGTTCTTTTCATTGAGCAGAAGTGGGGCTCTATTCTGTTTAAAACACTTGTGAGGGTGTAGACTCTTTCAGTTTGTTTTTCCCCTATCTAAAAATAAACTTCTAGTCTATCCTGGTTGTTAAGGTTTGATATCTGAGCAGCTGCTGCATGCAGGCAAAAAAACCCATAAAAAGAAAAAATTTAAACGAGGGTGTCCCTATCCCCCCGATAACACTTAGTTAAATTATTTTGTAGGCATTTAATACTTTTATAGGCAATTATAAATGTAATTGTTTTCTTAATTTTATTTTCTTCTTGCTTGTTATTTGTATATAAAAATACAAGTTTTTCGTATGTTGATTTCATGCCCTACCACTTTGCTATATTCATTTAATGTTTCCTGTAGCTTTTAGGTCGAGTCTTTAGGGTTTTTTATATATATCATAAACCATTTTAATCTAGTAATAATAAAGCCATCTGGCTTGGCTTTTGTTTTAGGGAGAATTTTTGGTTACTGATTACATTTCTATAATTGTGATTGACTTTTTCAACTCTTCTAATCCTCTTAATGTACTCTTAGTGAACTTATAGTATTCTAAAAGTTCATCCATTTCTTCAAGATTACCA
>PVHY01006170.1:11222-30393 GCA_004024945.1 Uropsilus gracilis
TGTGTGTGTGTGTGTGTCTTTTTTAAGCTGCTCTAGGTACAATATCAAGTTGTTTATTTTGGATTTTTCTTGCTTCTAAATGTGAGCCTATATTGTTCTATGCCCTCTGTTATCTTCCTTTTCAAACTACATTTGCTAAATCCCAAAATTCCCATAACTTGTAATTTCATTAGTTTTAAAGAACTTTCTGATTTTTGCTTTAAATGTTCTCTTAAATCCAATAGTGATTAAAGCCAGGCATGGTGGCATGTGCCATTAAGCATAGCCTAGAGCATGGCTAAGACTAGGAATTGCTTGAGTCTGCGGGTTCTGGGGCAACATAGCAAGACCGAGGAGCCTCAAAAAATAGCTGGACATGGTGGAGCGTGCCTTTAATCGCAGCTACCTGGGAAGCTGAGGCTGGGGATTGCCTGAGTCCCAATGTGAGCCTGCCATTCCCTGAGCGAACTAGCAAGACCTAGTCCCCCCCCAAAAAAAAAAATCCAATAGTGATTAAACAGTGTCTTGTTTCATCTCTTTATGCATAAGACTTTTCCAGTTTTATTTTATAGTTGATTTCTGTGTTATGGCATTTCGATTGAAAAGAGTACCAGGTATGATTTCAATCTTCATAGTTTTATAAGCAATTGAATTGTGTTCCTACATATAATGTATGAAGAGCTCACTCAACCTTTATAACTTTTAAATAGTTAATTCAAACTATTTACATTTAAGGTGACAATATAGACATTAGTGCTTATTACCATTTAATTTTTTAGATCTTTTCCTTTTTGGTATATTTTTTTTTTTAGGTTCCATTTTCATTGTCTTACATATTACTTGTAAATATTTAACCATCAAGTTAGTGTATGATGAACTGGTTTTGTGACCCATTGAACAATTTGATCCCAAACTCATTCTATTGAGTCATATTTTTACTCTCATCCTCCAAATTATAATATATACAACTTTATTTGTTGCTTTATAAAAGCCTACTTTTACAAAGGAACTTTCATATCTGCCTTGATTACAATGTATACTTTTGATGTTTTTTTTTGTTTCAGTGAAGTTCATTATTCTTCCTTCTCTATTGAATGATGGTCTTGCAATACAAGGTATTCTAGGCTGGAAGTCTTTTTCTTTGATTACTATAAATATCTCCTTCCGTTCCCTTCTTGCTTATAAGATTTCTGCTGAAAAGTCCACTGACATTCTAGTAGTTGTTGCTTTATAGGTTAGTCTTCTTTTTCTTGATGCTTTTAATATTCTTTCATTGTCATTGACTGTAAACAGCCTAATCATAATGGTATTGAAGTATGTTTGTCTGGTATTATCTTATTTGGAATTCTTTGGACCTTTCTCAGTTAGCATAGTTCTCAGGAGTTATTTCTTAAACTAAAATTTCTATGCCTTTCTCATTCTATTCTCCTTATAGAACCCCCATGATATGGATATTATTTCTCTTTACATTGTTACACTGTTTTTAATTTTTTAATTATTTTTTCTCTTTGTTGTTCTGTTTGTGTTTTCTTCACCCTGTGCTTTCAAGCTTGCTAATTCTTTCCGTTACTTGCATTTGTCTACTGGTAAAGTTCTCTATTGTATTTTTTAATTTGGTTACAGTATATTTTAGATCCATTAGTTCTACTTGTAACAGTCTCGTATTTCCTCTGTACTGTATTCCTGTTTTTGTTCATCATTGTTTTTCCTTAATTCAGCAAGCATGGTTCTGTTATGCTATATTCCACCAGGCCTGTTTTGCATTTCTGCTGGATTGAAATTACTTCCAGAAAATATTTGCTCCAGCATTTGTGATATGTTTTTCTCTTAATTTTTGTATCTATGGATCTTAATAGAAATTTTCTTTTGTTGATAAAGTTGCTTCATATTTCTTAAAAGAAATGGGTTCATCCTGTATTTCTTACTGAGTATCTTTAGGTTTCTGTTCTTTCATGGACCAGTGCTTTTGTGTCATCAAAATGGTTGGGTATAGGTGCTAGTAAGGAGCAACAGATAGAATGGAATACAAGCAATGGGGCACTAAAAGGTCACCTCCAATGAGCATCAAGAGTTCAAGTTTCCTACAGTGCTATGGGTACCTTAGCTGTATAGTGGAAATTCAAGTGATCACCTCTTCTAGTCCAACTTCATCAAATGTCTCAAACAATCTACAATTGAGAGAGGCCATGAGCTGGGATTTTTTTTTCTTTGCTTTTCAATTAGAGTGTCTTACCCTTGGACATTTGCTCCTGTTATTAAGATGGATGCTTGGAATTCCTTTTAGTGAGACCTTTCAGTTATTTTCCAGGTTCACTCTAGGTGGGGGTAAGGTAGGTGTTTTGTATATCACAGCCACAGATTGCAAGTAATAACTTCCTGTCTGAAGAAGGCCATCAGACATCAGAACTGGGTCCCATCTCCCCCCCACCCCACCCCCAGTTTAGACTCCAAAGTTGTAGTTTGGAAGCCTCAGGCTCGAGCCATGATTCAGCACACTAGCTCTTGTAGTCTTCCAGCAGTACACCCTCTCTGTCCTATACTCCCCTTTCTCTAGTATAGTGCTGGGTAGTTCAGGTTCCCCATATGAATGTGTACCCTTGAGTTAACAGAGGGGCTCCATACAGCAGCTGCCCTTCCCATGGGCTGTACTTCCCCACTATCACTCTGAACACATTTTAATTAGTTTTTTCTACCCCTTTCTGCAGTCATGGAGTTGCTCTTAATGTATGTGATAATGATCCATTTAATTTTTAGGTTTTATCTTTGTTTTGCTGTAACTTTGTTGTGAATACATGGAGGATATGAACCCTTTGCTTTAACTCTGTTGCCATCTTGCTAGACTTTGTTAAATGAAGTATTTTTAAACAAAATACATTTATATAAGGGTCAGAAGTCAGAAATTTAAAAAGGTATATTCAGAAATACTCACTGTCCCTTCTTCCATCTTGTTTCCTCCTTCTACCATTTATTTATTTATTTATTTTTGGAGACTAGGTCTGGCTATTTTTGCCTGTGGAACCGCAGGCTCACATTGCCTGGGGTACCACAGACTCAAGCAATCCCAGCCTCAGCTTCCCAGGTAGCTGGGATTATAGGCACACGACACCACGCCCAGCTATATTTTTTGGAACTAGGTCTCGCTATGTTCCCTCCAGCGGCACTCAAACCGTGATCCCTGGCCCCAGCCATGGCTTCCTAGGCTGGGCTGCGGCTTACAGGCATGCACCACCATGCCCTGCCTCCTTCTGCCATTTTTATTTGTTTATTATTATATGTGTAAGTTTATTGATTTCCCCCCCTCCCCCAAAGAACCAGCTTATTTGGTTGCTGTTCTCATTCTTTTCTAATGCTTGTTTCTTTGTGCCTTTATCTTTATTAATTTTATCCTCAGTTTTCTTTGTTTTTAATCTAACGAACTCTTTCGAGTGATGTAAGAATCTTAAGGCTACAAATTTTCTCTAAACACTGATTTATACAATTCACATAGATTTCAACAATTGTTTTCTAATATCTTGTAGTTTTGATATATATTTCCTTTGACCCGAGTTGTTTAATGGAGAGATTCCCCCTCCAATTATAAGAGAATTGTACAGAATCAGCCTTCAAAATTGCAGTTGAGATTTAAGAAACGATAAATCCCAATTTCTCTCTCATGTTACTTGATTGTAACTTGATTATAATTGTCACTTAACTGGAGGTTAGAAGGGGATTTGCTTTTCTGTTAATGATAAATTGGGAACATTGAAATGTTACAGAAACCAGGAACAGATATAACAATGGTCCTCAGCATGCTAAATTACCAGATTATTATTTATCAAAGAAATTTCCCAGTATGCTAAGGACAAAAAAGTATTAGTGAATTTCTGCCATAAATTCTAATATGGGTGGGAACATCAGAGACCTTCTAACTATCCAGTGGAGAATTGGGAATGTGAAGCAACATAAACTGTAGGCTGAAAACTAGGAAACTTAGATACCAAGTGAAACTAGACATCCGATTTTCCAACAGTAAACTGTTTACCTTACCTGTTTGAGACTATGTTTGTACCTATAAAATGAAGGGATTGGACCAGAAATTAGGACATGGCTTAATCTCATAGCAGGTTAGTACCAAAGCTGAAACTAGGCCCATGGTTTCCTGCCTCCAAATAAGTATGATGTTTTCATTTCTCTCTTTTCCATTCCATTTTTTTTACTGTAGCATAATATATGCGTAACAGAAATTTTTCTTTTCAAACATTCATATATTTCAAATACAATCAGTGTTAATTACATCCTCAATGTTGTACAAAATGCTATTTATAAAATTCAAACTAAATCCATTCCATTTTTATGTCAATATATTACCTATTATTCTACAAATGCTTTTGGCACTTATACTTGGGAAATGTATTTTATCTCTCATTTTATATATGTAGATATATATGTAAATATTTGCATATTTATACATATATCAGAGAGAATATGTTAAAATTCGTATGAGCTATATGTTAATATAAATGTATTGAATTATATGTATATATTTGTATGTGTGTTTGTCTTTTGTAAATGTTTTTAATAGTCTTCATTCATACCCTAGAAAGGAAGCAATTGCCTGTTTGGTACCTACTTCCTCAATCAAAATACCTGAACCCTTTAGTTTAAAACAGACTACTTTTCTATATAGTTAACTATTGATTAATTTGTAGTTACCTAGTTATTTAATAATATGCCATCAAGGTGAAATTATTTTAATGAAATAGTAAGAACTAATAAAAGAAAGAAAAACACATGGTTTTATTATTTCAAGCATCAGGCTTCATTAATAGTCAATGATTTTCTGATGAATTCCTAGAAAATAGTAGCTTTTTCCTAGTCTCTTTTCTCCTTTCCACAGTCCCATCTGTCATACACTTTTAACACCTGGGTTTCTTTTCTTCCTTAGGCCATCCGGCTCTCTTTAGAGCAGGCCCTGCCTCCAGAGCCAGAGGAAGAAAATGCTGAGCCTGTGAGCAAACTGCGAATCCGTACCCCCAGTGGCGAGTTCCTTGAGCGGCGTTTCCTGGCCAGCAGTAAGCTCCAGATCGTCTTTGATTTTGTAGCTTCCAAAGGATTCCCATGGGATGAGTTCAAGTTACTGAGCACCTTTCCTCGGAGAGATGTAAGTTCCCATGCCTGCTTGAGAAGTATCCAGATGAAATGTAGCTCATCATTAGCACTAGATAAAACAGTCCAAGAAAGGTTCCAGAGGACAACCTACTATAAGACCATACATCTAGGAGTCTTTCTGTTCTGTGCACCATTCTCTTTTCAACCTTTGGAGAAAGTATGGCTTCTCAGGCCACCAGACACATGCCCAGTAGCCTATGTTTAAAAAAAAAAAAGGTGCTAGGTCTCTCTCCCTTCCTTCCAGCTCTTTACCCTACTCCAAAATTAATAGAGACTTTTTCTGAGATCTCATTTCTATAACTCTGTATATTCACAGTATAGCTGAAAACCGTGTGCTTAACAGTTAGCTTAGGTCAGTGATTCTAAGTTCAATAAAAATGAGTCATGCTAAAGCAAGAGTATTTTGTGATTTGATAGTTCTTACTAGTCTGAGAAGTCAGGGAGGTTAACTATTCACTGTGTAGCTGTACTTTAGCAAGATACTTGATAGTCCCTTATAGAATAGTAAGGTAAAATGGGAAATATGACAGTTAAATGGGTTCAGTGCTGATTAAATGGTTGTGTACAGTAAGTGTTGACTAAGTGCCATCTCCCTAAAGGGAACCAACAAGTCTCTGTACTTAATCCTCTATTACTTATCAGACTTGCTAGCAGCTTAAATACTTTATCACATTTATGCATTATGAGATAGACAAAATGAACCTACCTACAAAAAGTTTTCAGAAACATGTAGAAATAGATATTCCTGTATTTGGGTTAGCAAAAGTAAGTGTTTTAGCAGAGATTATGGTTTAATTAAGATGAATATACAGTAATAATATATAGTGGTTGCCAACAAAATTGTAGCTGCATCTTTAAAGGTATAATTTAATCCCAACATAAAGATAACCTGACTGTCTAATACTACCTCAGAGAGTGTACTTTGAGTCCACTGTGTAGCCCTGGGAAACAGGAACATTATCCAGAGCAGGGCTGGTAGGTGAGACAAATAGAAATCTTATCATTTGACAAACATTTCCTCTGGAGAAGGAAGAGCCATGGGAGTCAGGATTTTGTCTTCAGGTACTTGTAGACCTACTACATGAAAGACAGAACTGACTTTGTTCTGTCTAACCGGAACTGATAAATTCAAAATTACAGGAGTCATATTTACCCAACCTAAGAAACCATATTCTAAGAAAAGGGTATCTTGTGGAGTAGTGATTTTCCTTTTCCTGGAAATAACCAAGTACGACTGAAGAATTTGATTAAGTTTCATGTAAGTCCTTCACATTGGTTGTCAGATTTGCAGGAGAGGAACAGAAACAAGTTTAGCTCTGTTAACTTAACCACAAATCCCCTAGGAGTGATGATGCCCCTACCACATATATAAGTCAAAGAGACAAGGTGCTTGCCATTGACTCTTTCCTCACTGCACCCACATACTGCTCCTAGCTCTTCCTCTTCATTCGTTTGTAAGATACACAGACATGCACAAAGAAATACATGCATGCTCAGACTCTGTGGATCATATGGTCAGGTAAGAAACTATCTTATATTCTGACACTGAAGTTGAACTCTTAGAAAAGAACCACCCTCAAGGGAATCAAGATCAACCTGGTTCTCTTATGTTCTGTAATGAACACCTCACCTTAGAGAATTTATAAAACGTCATTCTTCCCAACCCTTGCTTTTAAGTCACTCCAGAGTACTGAAAGAAATAAAGTCTAAGGACCCTCCTGGCTTTTAAAATTGAACTTTATTTTTCTTTTAAATTTTGAAGTTTAATTATTGGGGATGTGATGGGAGAACAAGAAACTGAGTTTTATGATCAACAACTTCTTCCCATTGAATAAAAATGTGGTCTAGGGAAAGTTTCTTCTATAAAGAAGCTGGTGAACTGTGAAGTGAACCAAGCATGCAGCCTTTTCAATGCAGACTGCATTAAGAGTCAGTATGGGGAGGGAGGAGGAGGATCAATTAATGCACAATTGTGACAAATCAATAAAATGAATTAAAAAAAAGTCAGTATGGCTTTGCCCTCAATGTTCAAACATTTCATCTTTGAGAAAGTTTACTCCTTATTTAATTCGCTGACACTTTTTTTTTTAACACTACTGAGCAATGTTCTCAACCTTTATTCAGAAGTCATTGTAGAACAAGTTTGGCCCATTTCTGCTGAGGAAAATTTCTAAACAAAAGGGTTTGCATCCATAAGAGAAAACAAGATTTCCCCAGTATCTATCAGAGGTCCAGTTTGTGGTCCTTGATCAACCTAAAATTATCTGCCATAGAGTAATTTTTCTGAAACCCCACTTTGATCATATTCTTTCTTGTTTACAAACTTTAGTAGCTCCCTACATCCCTGGATAAATACATACCTCCCTGAATGTTTTCAAAAATTCTTTACAGTCTGGTCCATACCTACCATTATCATCTAAATCCTGCTTTTCAATACATCTTTCCATCACCAGAAAATAGATTAATCACTAAAGACTCAGACTTTGTGTTTTTGTGTAACATATACTCTTTTCCACCCTTCTTACTTTTCCTGACCTGTTTGAACTCATCTTATTATGCACTGCTCAAATTATCTCTATGAAGCACATCTCTTCTCCCAAACTCTTTACCTATGTGCCCATTGCAGTTTGTATGTTCTTAAGAGCCTTGTCTAGTCTTATAAGTTTTTTCAGACTGTCCATGTCATGTTTTCTTATCTGTATCCCTGAGGTTCCCAGCATGGTGCCTCACACAGAGACAGTGAGTTACTAATGTCAGATATTATTGACCTCATGTCTGATCCTAAATATCTGATTCCAGAGTGAACTAGAAAGGCTTTTCCAAATGAGAACAGATGCCCTAGGCCCACCCAGATTCTAGACCTAGACCTAACCCAAATAGCCCACCCAGGACTCATAGATCTCCTAGAGCCAGGGGTGGGGTGAGAGTTAATGGCCCTTCATCCTTCTCTCAATGCTCTTTCAAGTCAAATGACTAGTGTTTTTGCAAGGCTATTCTGTAACAGCCATCTGTGGCTGCAAGGATTAGGATCTAATTTGTAAAAGTCATCTTAAATTACAGCCAAACTAAAGACTGTTAAAAAGCACATCTTAAGACCTTGCCTCTTTAATAACAAATAACATAAGACTTAACTCTAGGAGTCTTATTGTGTGTCTTCAGCCTTTTCTCCACAAAGCAGAAACTGGTTTCTCACCAGAGGACCTGTTAAATTTAGTTCTTCTGCTCTCCCACCCCCCAACCAAAACAATACTTCTTGTTAAGATTTCCCAGCTGTCCAACTATTTACTAAATGCCTTCTGGGTATACATCACTGAACTAAGCACTGTGAAACAACCAAACAGCAGCAGATACAGTCTGCCTCTCCCAGAAAACTGATCATCATGATGCTAGGAACCTTACTTGTTTTTGTTTTTCATTTTATTAATAATGATGACCAAGAGAAGAAATAGTATTCATTTTCAGAGCTTTGGTCATTAAGTCCTATCTCCATAATATGTCAGAGTTATATCAACAACAGTGACCCATTAGCCTTACATGGCCATTGCACTGGTAGTCAGGCAGTCCAGTGCTAAAAACTGAGAAAATACATTGACATCCCCATCTCCCCCCACCAGTACTAATCATTTTGCCTCAGAGTCAGAACCCTGCCAGTACTCTAGATGCCCTCTGGACCTACTGTGGCCTTACACTGCTCAGTGTGCAGTTGTCAGTATCTCTCAACCATCCTTCCCCCTTCTTTCCTCTTCTCCTTGCCCTCCCCTTTTTCCCCAATCCTATTTTACTCTTTTTTTCAATATATCTATCTCTTTATCTATTTTTATCCTCTCCCCACTCTAGCCTCCTCAGCTTTTTGTCTCACAACTCTTCCCTTTCCTGCCTCCTCTGCTTTCCTTCTTTGACCTAATTCATGTCACTCGGGAGTTCCACCTGCAACTGCAAAGCAGAAGTCTTGCTATTTATAAAATGACTGGAGAGAGGAAAGGATGGGGAATGGCAGGTGAGCTTAAGGAATGATGTGCTATTTATAAAATGACTGGAGAGTGCTTGGAAAGGATGGGGAATGGCAAGTGAGCTTAAGGACAGATTTGCTGATGCGTGAATCCTGAAAACACAAATATGCATTCATAAATATTATATTTAGACATTTTAAATTCTGAAGTCATAAGTGTATTTATAGTTTCTCCCAGCTTCCTGGGCTATTTTTTTCCTCCCTAACTATAACTCACCCAATGTTTATAGAAACAGGAGAGTAAATTTAGAGAACCTCCTACAGTGCTTTTCACAGAACGAGCTTCAGTAAACGTTTATTTAAATGAACCGTGGGGAAGAACCTTACAAATTTAGAATATATCATTCCTTTCAGTCGCCTATCCCTCCTGAAGAAACGTACTGCTGAAAAACAATAACATAGTTCTTGCCCTTGGAGAATTTAAAGCCTCTCTTCAGAAGCTACTGCTGGATGATGTGTAATTTCATTTATAACATAGAGATATTCTAACTGCCACCATAAGAAAATATAAGTAGTTTACTTTGCATTTCACTCATGTATTCTTTGATACTGCAAAACATTTTTTTTTCTGAAAAGATTTTATTTATTGCATATTGGGGAGATCAGTCTTTCTTGGCAGCCACCTTTCTCATGGCAGCCAGGACATTGCTCAACTCCTCTCTCTTCCTCTTGGCATGGATATGTGTCCCCACCCTTTTCTTGAGATGATGAACTTGAGAGCCCGCTTGTCTTTGGAGACCTTGAGCAACTCCATGGCCTGCCACTCATAGTAGGCAAAGCAACATACCTCCCAGATCATGTCCCGCACAAACTTGGTGTGCTTGGTGACGCACCTGCAGTGGCGGCTATGTCTCAGTTCACATTCTTTGTCACCTTGTGGCCCTTGTTGAGGCCAATGACCATGGGGTAGCAGAGTCATGGCTGCTGCTCTACAATGCCTGCCACTATGAAAGGGTTGGTGCCACGCAGAACTCACTGCAAAATATTTTTGAGCAACTACTTTGCCAACCTCCATACCAGACAGTAGTGATATAGGAAAAAAAAAAAGAAATTTTCACTAACCTTTAATTCATGTTCTAGTGAAAATATACATGTAAAGCAAATTGGATTATAAGTTATACCCATAGTTAAAAGGATAGCTAATTTAGCTTGAAGTGATAAAGGAAAGGCATTACAAAGGATATGAATCTGATCTGAGCTTGCAAAGAGAGTATGAAGACATAACAACAAGGTTAAAAGTAAATGTTTTATCAGTAGTTAGAACTGTATTGAATTCCACATACCTGCTGTAAGACACTAGGCAACTTACTTGACACTTTTGAACTTTTATTTCTTTTCCTTTGGAAGAGAAATAATGATACCTAGCCCCACAAGGTATGATAAAAGTTGAATAAGTGAATGTAGACTGCTCCCTACCACATAATAAACAGTATGTGCTATACTTATCCTAACTAAAGAGAAGCAGAAGAGATAGAAAAGTCTTATAGTTAAAGAAAGCGTGGAAGCAGTAAATTCTCTATAGCAGTGATGAATATTTGTGTCTAAAATACCCCAATGCTTTAACCCAGATTTAAGAAAATATCCTTGGAATTGTAATCTCATATTTCAAAAGGATCTCAGCGCCATCAAGCTCTAATTTTACAAATGGGAGAATCAAAGAATGGTAAAATTGTGTGCATTTTCCCCAAGTCATACAGTCAATAGCAGAGCAGACACTAGACCCAAATTTTCTCATGATCGTTGCTTTTTAAGATTATTGAGTTATTTTAAAAGTCTATTAGTAGATTATAGAGTTATACTTTAAAATTAGAACCTTAGACTGGGCATGGTGGTGCAAGCCTGTAAGTGGCAACATAGAAAGCCACAGCCAGGGCCAGGGATCATGGTTCGGGTCCCGCTGGGGGCACGTAGTGAGACCTAGTCCCAAAAAAATATAGCTGGGCGTGGTGCCTGTAATCCCAGCTACCTGGGAAACGGAGGCTGGGGATTGCTTGAGTCTGTGGTACTCCGGGCAACATGAGCCTGTGGTTCCACAGGCAAAAATAGTGAGACCTACTCTCAAAATAAAATAAAATAAAATTAGAATCTTAGAACAATAGAATTGTTCTACACCATTAAAGATGACCTAGTAAATGCAATAAATTGCAGTTCCAGGCACCAATATTATAAAATATTTGTACTTCAATGACTCTCATATGTTAATGCAGCTAATATTGCAGTAGAGCTGTCAGTTTATATCAGACTAAGTTAAATATTTTTTAAAACTTGGAAAGGAAAACTTTTTTATGTGTTCTATTTATTTCAACCTATTGCAACATTTTTTTTTTTTTTTAGATAACATTGGTTTACAATCTTGTATACAATTAGGAAGATGTATCTCCCCCTGTCAGGTGTTATTACCAAACATACCCATCTCCAAAAGATCTATGGCACTCCACCGTAGTCCATTGTGCTCCCTCCCACTTTGTTCTCTCCCTTCCACAGGCTCCTCTGTGAGCCTTAGTTCTATAGTCAGATTTCCATGTTTGTTATTGGTTTGGCTTTATCTGATTCTTTGTTTTGTTTCTCTATATTCCACATATATGTGACACCATCTAGTATTTGTCTTTTACCTTTTGATTTATTTCACTAGCATAATCCCTTCTAGTTCCATCCATGCTTCTCAAATGGCAAGGATTATCTTTTTTATAGCAAAATAGTATTCTAGTATGTATGTATACCACATCTACTCTCTGTTCCTTGGCTGCTTAGATTGTTGCCATAATTTTGACTATTGTAAATAATGCTGCAGTCAGTAGGAGTGCATATATCCCTTCAGATTAGTATTTTTGTATCCTAAGGGTAGCTACTTAGAAGTGGAATTGCTGGATTATAGGGTATCCATTTTTAATCTTTTGAGTAACTTAAGTATTATTTTTCATAGGCAATAAACTAGTCTTTATTCCTATTAATAGTGTACTAGGGTTCAAGAGGGAAAAATTTTAATGCTAGTGGACTATCTATAACTTGAAAACTTTGTTTTCAAGCATCTAATTAGTGAAATACTTGAAGTTACCACTGAGCTTGCTCCATTCCCCTGAAGTATTTCATGTACTATATCTAATTACTTGAGATTTTCTAGTGTTCTTACATTATATTACATCTTACATTCATTACATTCTTACAATGATTAACATTCAGTGAGTAAGATCTGTGATTGTGGAATGAAATATAGCTAATACCTAGTTGGTATTAACATCATTTTTGCCTGTAAACATCTCTCAAATTTATGTTTTGCCTCTTCTTCCCCCATTCCACTGCCCAAGTCTATATAGCCCAAATTAAACCCATGGTTTCCTAATTCACCTCCCTTTTAACCTTACTCATCCCATCTCCCATTTATCCTCCACTGATTCTAGTTATTTTTCTGAAACAGATTCAAAAATACTATCTCTCTCCTGCTTAAGATCCTCCAGTCATTATAACTGCCTCTAGGAAAAATCCAGACTCCTTATTAAAATGTAGAGAAGCCTTCACACCATCTCCTTTTTCCCTGTTCCCTCCATTACTTCCCCTTCCACACAAGCCATGGTAAACTTCTTGACTAAAAGAAATCAAAGGATTTTATTCAGGTACAAATACATTCACTGAGTTTATCGCACTCCCTTTCTTGTCAGCTTTTGGAGGTAGTGAGAACAGTGGTTGTTGTTAGCACCATTCAGCAGATGGGGAGCAGACCATTGGCTGAGGTGAAGTGATGTGCTGGAGAGTATATATTCATTTAGTGATCATACACAACTGCTGCCCAGGGATTTCTTTTTTAATAATTTTATTTTATTTTTGGATTATTTTGCAATACATAATCATGTATAATGTATAATTGTTGATCCCCATGGAATACCCCACCCCACCACACCCCCTCTGGTCTCTTTGCCTCCTTTCTTTTTGTTGTTTGTCCATGTTTAGTCCTTTAGTATTTTTTTCCCCTTTTCTGGATCTATTTCCTCATCCTTGATGAGGGTATGATTTCTTGAGACTTGGTAGAGCTTGCTGTTTATCTTTCCTTACTACTTTTGCCTTCACAGGCCAATCCGAGCGACTTTGGCTTGTATCAATACTTCTTGTCTTGGTGGCTGTTATCGCTGTTGTTTTCTGCCTCGTTTTGTTGCTCCTTCTCATTATGCTTCAGGTCTTTGGCTTTGGGGCATGATTCCCAGCCTTACTGGTAGAGCAGCTCCTCAATGGGCACAGCCATCAGCTGATGGTAGGTCTCCTGGTCTCCTCCTCTGGAGCTTAGCTGTGGGGCCACTGCCATTCTGCAGACTGCCTCCCTCTGTGCAAAGGGGGTGTATAGTGCCGTTATTGACAGCATCTCTGCGCCAGGTTTTTGGTCACAGTTCTTCTCCAGTGACATTGTAGGTGTAGTTCTTTTATGTTTGGTCTCACAGTTTAGTGCTTGGTAGTTCTCGCCTTGCTCTTTTTGAGCCCTGCCTGGGTGGCATGTATTTTAAAGGTCTTTCTTCCTGTTTCTTACCTCTTCTATTTCTGTGGTTGAAATTGTCTTAAGGTATTTATTCCTGGTGAGGGCTCACTGGAGGCAAATTCAGAGGGGTCTGTGGCAAAATCTACCCCCTCCCCCCTGCACACTGTACCCTGCTTCTTTTCAGGACTTGGATGTGTGGTGGTGCTCGCACTGGCAGGGCCTGGCAACTCCCTTGCCCAGGGATCTTGATTGCTTTTCTTTCTTTCTTTTTTTTTTTTTCAGTAGAGCAATTCTCCTTGTAAGTAGTTTGATTATAGAACACTTGAGTTCGTAGAATGAAGTCATTTAGTAAATGAACCACTTACATAATAAGCTACTTCTTAAATAGAATATAAGTGAAACTCTAGTGTCTTGTTATCTAAATTGTAAATTTTACATACTTTTAAGTAATAAGATAAAGTATCCATGCCTTCCTAGTCCTTTTACACTGAATCAATCAGAGAACTTAGGGTTCTTTTTTTTTTTTTTTTTCTTCCAGAGACTAGGTCTCACTATGTTGGTTAGGCCAGGCTAGTCCCAAACCCACGGACTCAAGTGTTCCCTAGCCTCAGCCTTCCAGGTAACTGGATTACAGGCACACGCCACCACACCCAGCTATTTTTTTAGAGAGACTAGATCTTGCTATTTTCCCCAGGGTACTCTCGAAACCGCAGACTCAAGTGATCCCTGGCCTCAGCCTGCCATCACTGGGATTGTAGGCATATGCCACCACGCCCAGCTAGAACTTAGGGTTCTTACCTTATCACTGCAGTGAGTGAGAAGCTAGAATAGAGGAAAATCAATGGTATAGAGGGAGGAACATTGGACTGGGAATCAAAGATCATTCACTAGCGGTACATCCTTGAATAATGCATACCACTTCTCTAAATTTTGATTTTCTTCTTTATTAAAAGGAAACAATAAATTCTGCTTTTCCAGAGCCAAAGCATGATTCAAATGAGACAGTTTATAAAAGTGCTTTGTAAGCTCTGAGGTATTGCCCAAATATGAAAAGTGATGATGATCAGATTCTCAAGGCAAAAGGCAAAAATTCAGAACAATTTTTTTTTTTTTTGAGACTAGGTCTTGCTATTTTTGCCCATGGAACTGCAGGCTCACATTGCCCAGGGTACCACAGACTCAAGCAGTCCCCAGCCTCAGCTTCTCAGGTAGCTGGGATTACAGGCATGCGCCACCACACCCAGCTATTTTTTGGGACTAGGTCTCGCTATGTTGCCTATCAGGACTCAAACTGCAACCCCTAGCCCCAGCCACTTCATAGGCTGAAACTTATAGGCACATACCACCGTGCCCAGCTTAGAACAATTTTTAGATACTAGAATCTATTGAGGAGTTAAAAAGACAATTCTAAGTGCCCCATCTTTTATTTTGTCATAAAAACTATTCTTAAGGTAAATGTGCATACTGTCCACCATTTGGGATGTGGGACCTCAGACACAAAAGGTGTTAAGTAATTTGCCAGTGTCAATAAGTATCAGAAACCTAAGTGTGATGTAGAGTCCATGCTCTCAGTCCCTGTGCCATCATGTCTCCTGAGCCAAGTAAGGAAGAAGTGAAGTAGTTTTTCGTCTAGAAAATATACTTTCAACATTTTGCAATAAGAGCTTAAACTGATCTAGAGGAGAAGAAACATTTCATAAGGAAAAGGGAAAAGATCCAGAGAAACAAATGAAAGTAAAGTTTCTTGTCTATTAAGAAAAATATACCCCAAGACTCAAATAGGCAAAAGAAATCACTGGGTTCTCTTAGTGGAATGCAGGGTGTCATTTAGCAGACTCTCTGGGAAGTATCTGATTATGTAGGGGCGTGCATCTTAATTTGTCTTTCTATTGACTGGGTGACTTTACAACTTCATGGGGTAATGGTAAATATTCAGATAACTGTTAACAGAGCAATTGTACTTCCAGTCAGAAAGCAGTAAAACAGTAATCTCATAGTAAAGAGTTAATTGTCATCTAATAATAATAATAATAATAATAATAATAATAATAATAAGGTACTTATCATCTGGTGAAAAGCATGACTCCAAATATTATTTCTCATGGGTTGTAAGAATTTATAGCAATTGAACTTTTTATTTCAATATTCTTTGGACTATATAAATTTTATGTTCATTGAATTTTTCTTTGAACCATTCTCAGTATATTATAGTCTCTCTTATTAATGAATTCGATAAAATATTTTAAATATTTAAAAAAGTATTTTCAGGGCCAGGTGTGGTGGCATGTGCCTTTAATTCCAGTCTAGGAAGGGAGGCCGACACTAGGAATTGCTTGAGTTCACAGGTTCAAGACCCAACCAGGGCAATATAGCAAGACCTAGTCTCAAAAAATAGCTGGGCGTGGTGGCACATGCGTATAATCCCACCTACCTTGGAGGCTGAGACTGGGAATCACTTGAGTCTGTGGTACCCCAGGCAACATGAATCTGCGGTTCCCCAGGCAACATAGTGAGACCTAGTCTCAAATAAATAAATAATTTTTTTTTCTTTTTTGAGACTAGTTCTTGCTATTTTTGCCTGTGGAACCGCAGGCTCTCATTGCCCGGGGTACCACAGACTCAAGCAATCCCCAGCCTCAGCTTCCCAGGTAGCTGGGATGACAGGCGCACACCACCACGCCCAGCTATTTTTTTGGAACTAGGTCTTGCTAGAGGCCCCAGGTGGGACTCGAACTGCGATCCCTAGCCCCGGCCGCTTCATAGGCTGAAGCTTACCAGCACGAGCCACCATGCCCGGCCTTAAATAATTTTTAAAAGACTATTTTCAATGCATAAATCAAGTTCCATTTTATTAATTTCAAAAGACTGACCATCTCTAATTTCTTTATATTGTTCTTATAATTCCAGATTCCTACATCACAGGTATATGTAAAATGTGTGCTTAGTTATACTTCACACTTAATCTCTGTCTGGTGTCAGATTTTTATTTTGCTTGCACCTACTTTGTAAATGCTAAGAAATGAGGCATGGTGTTTACTTTAAGAATACCCTGTCCGACCATGCAGATAATCCTTATTGCAGTTCATGCAACTCTTACAGTTCAAGAGTTGTCAGGTAAAAAGAGCAATAGAGTTGACCAAGGTCCTTGCGTGCCCAAAGTGGCCAAGAAGGGCTTTGTAAAGGAAGTAGCATAAACAAAAACTGAAATTGACAGGATTTGGGGTGGACGGATAATGGAACTTCTTCAGCAGCTAGGACAGCTTGAGGAAAAGAGCTGATGTTGGAAAGCACAAGGCATAGCTAGTCAAGGGTATAAACCAGATTGGTTGAAATATGGGGCCTGTACAGCAGAGTTCTGAGAAAAGATTGCAGGGAATATATAAAATTTGCAATGCCAGGCAAAGAAAGTTGCTTTATCCCATATCAAGTCTGTTGAGCAAGAAAATGACAGTCATAGTTACCACTAAGAATATATTCATATATTCATCAAGGAATATACTCATATATTATTCCATAACTTACAAATTCCTATTGCCTAGCTTGTAGTAGGTGCTCAGTCATCTGATCTCTTTCTACCTTCATAATCTAGGTGATCTCATTCAGTCTTGTGACTTTAAATGTCATGTATTTAGTTTCAAGTCTGGGATATGTGGGTGTGGATCTCCAGCCAAAGCTCTCTCTTGAACACCAGATGTTTACAGATACAACTCCCTACTTAATCTCTCCACTTTGCTTAATTGGTATCTCAAATTAAATATTATCAAAGCTTAATTCCTGATTCCTAACACCCTGCTCCTTTCCCCTACCCTCCAAACCTGCTCCTCCTGTATTCTTCCTCATTTCATTAAATGTCAACTCCTTTCTTTTTGTTGAGGCCAGAAAAGTTTGGAGTAATTTTTTTTTCTCCTCATTCTCTCCTTTCCCCACCCAACTAAGCAAATTCTGTTAGTTTTACCTTTACAATTAGACCTTAATCCAAACCACTATCATCTCTTACAAGATTGTTATAATGCTATCCTTACTGGTCACTCTGCTTCTTCCCACACCCTCCATCCCACTTTAGTCTTTAAAAATAATGGTTTCCTGTTTTAAATATTAGGCAGGTCATACCACTTCTCTTCTGAAAACCCTATAATGATTCCACATCTAGTTCAGAATTTTTGGAAGGCCCTCCCTGACATGACTCCTTGGCATTTCTCTGATCCCACTCTGTTTGGCAGTAACCCTGGCATTCTTGCTAGTTATTAAACACATCTAAACATTTTCTGATTTCAAGGTCCAGCACTTGTGCTTTCTTCCACTAGATACCCATTTCACTCATGTCCTTACTTTCGTCTGGTTTCTACTCAAGCATTAGCATTTCAAGAAGACCTTTTCTGACCAAACTTTATAAAATAAATCTTCTTGCCTCCCCTCTGCTCCTGCCTTCTCTACCCAGCCAAATGAGTAACTCTATTCCTATTATCCTCTTACTTTTTCTCCACATCTGACATAATAAGTATTTAGTTGTTTATTGACAACCCCTTACTAAAATGAAATTTCTGAAGGCAGGAGCTTTACTTGTTCAGTACTATATACCTGGCATCTAATCCATATGCAGTAAATTTATGTGAATGAATGAAGCAAACAACCTGTAATAGAGCAATAGTAATGCTGTCTACCATTTATTGAGTTCCTACTCATGCCAGGTAACTATGCTATGCTATACTATGCTTAAAACTATGAAATTGGAGCTGGACAAGGTGGCACATGCCTGTAAGCTTCAGCCTATGAAGCAGCTGGGGCTAGGGATCTGGTTCGAATCCCACTCAAGACTCAAGACAACATAGTGAGACCTATTCCCAAAAAACCATAGCTGGGCATGGTGGTGCATGCTTATAATCCCAGCTACCTGGGAAGCTGAGGCTGGGACTGCTTGAGTCTGTGGTACCCCGGGCAACGTGAGCCTGCAATACCATGGGCAAAAATAGTGAGACCTAACCTCAAAAAACAAAACAAAACAAAAAACTATGAAATTGAATTTATCCTTACTTTAGAGTTTAAAAAAAAAAAAGGTACAAGGGAGCAGATTTCAAACACATGTCCAGAATCTATTATACCAGACAAATATTATCTTCATAGTCAACTGAAACTATAAGTTAAGTGCTGGTTACCAAGATAACCTAGACAGGCAGTGGCAGAGCTGGAAATTAAATATGAAGATGCTGATTCTGTTAACATCCTACTGGATGCCTGGAAAGATGATTAATGTGAAGAAAAACTGAAGCCAAAATAGCTGGCAAAAAGATGTTGCATTACTTCAAATGAGATTAATAAAAATGCATCCAAGCAGGGACAGTTAGGAAGATGTGTGTATGTAAGGTCTACTAATGTCTGAACTGAGTGTTTGATTCCTTAGCTTCTCCTGTTCCCTTTAATACTTCAGTCAGATGGATTTTTACTCTAACACTGGTACTTCTGTCTGCTAAGTTATACTGAGTGTATTATTTCTCCATTCTATATTTCAGTTACTTTGTCTTTCAAGTAAGCAATGTGCCAGTTGTCCTTACAGATACATTATGATAAGATCAAAA